>OMNV01009197.1:62113-97113 GCA_900303265.1 Brotula barbata | reverse complement strand
ATGTCCTCTGTTAAAGACTAAAAAGCAAAGTAGAGAAGATGCTTTCTGCTCTTGTATATTCTTCCTTCCTTCAGTTTGCTTTGCCTTGGCTTTCTTTGGCTGCTCTCTTCTCCCTCTGTTGTTTAAATCTAGCGCTGAAGAGGATACGTTGCCTTTTATAGCCATCTAGAGGAAGTGAGTCACTTCCCAGGTCTTATGCAGTATTGCACAATCCGGGATTCTTGGCAGTGGGAAATTACACTGTGAGGAACTTGACAGACATCTGAGATTTGTCAAGAAAGCACAACGTCACTGTTTGTCACTTAATAGAACAAACTTAATCACTGATACTTTCGGAAAACTACAATGACTAAAAACAGCGAGAAATTGTGTGGTGGACTGGAAAGTAAAAGCTGTTTGAGGTGTCCTAGGTGCATCTGTGTATGTCTCAGCGCTAAAGGGAATAACACAGTTGTTTACATGACGCTCATAGATTGCATTTTGCATCAATCATCAGCTGACTCACGGCCTACATGCAATAAAATGGACAATCATTTGCAATCTGTGAAAGAATGGCCGGCAAGAGCCATTGAAAAAAGGGGAACAAATTCATTACATTGAGGCACATCAGCATGACATCATTGTTATTTCTCAGGAGATGTCTTATTGCTGCAGTTTGTCCAGTCATTTGAATTGTATTATACAAGACTCTCAGACTAAACAAGACAAGACTCAGCTAAATGTGCATTTTAAAGACTTTTATACAGATGATTCGTTTAAAGATCAGTAGATCTCCTCGTAGCAGGAGATCGTGTATGTAAAAGGAAAAGAGACGACTGAGGCCAGTGCATGCACAGAGGGAGAGCAACGAAAAACAGAACAGAAAAGGCAATGAGATTCTTGATAAGACGGAAAAAAAAATGCACGAACAGGAAATTAAACGAAAAACTAAAATAACTCATTGAATGCTTGCACAACTACATAATAAAACTGTTTTTACATTGAAGCATTCCAAAGAACCGGTTCTGTAGATACTTTTAGAGACAAACAGATTATATTCGCAAGAGCCGACTTGCCTGGGTTTACTTTTAAACCGCTTTCCGACCCAGGGTATAAACTGTCAAGATAAACGATTTCCAATATTACAAAAATATGATCGCTTATTATTATAGCCTTGTCATGGTATTGTACAATCTACCCAGGAGATCAAAAACTTCATTATTACATGCTCACAGCGATGACAGATATGACCAGGTCACCCGTTGCTTAGTCAGACTTTTATATTCAAAGGTTGGTTTAAGGCCAAATAACTTTCTATGCGATTGATGCAATCGCATAGAACCTCAACAAGTTTCAACACATCAGTTAATACCTGGGACGTCACAAACAGCACTGCCAGAAAGCGGAAGGAAGTGTGAAGAAACTCGAGAGCATCCTTGTCATGTCAGCAGGTTAGGCCTCATTTAAAACTGTAATTTATTAATTTTTCTTTCACTTTTATTTATAGTTATTTACAGGAACGACGAACAGGAAGTATGAGGCATTATCATGTGCATAGTGCCAATCATGTGATTGAAGGGTTAACTTAACACTTTTATCCGGTGGGTTACATGCAAGATTTCATTTTGCAATGCAGGATTAGAATACAGGTTGGGCCGGACATAAAGCAGTCTGGGGATTCACACAGACACGCAGGTGACACACAGTGACAAATAAGCAGGACGAGGCCCCAAACCCAGATTCACAGAGGAAGTATGGTGAAATTGACAGTATGAAACCGATGTGTGGATTTTCCAAATCTTCCAATGACCTAAAATCAGCTCATATTTGCAGAGAAGCATATTTCAAAATGTCCACCCCATACAACAGACACCCTCTACAATGATCGTCATAAATCATCTATTCTATCCCATTCTATTCTATTCTGTTCTATTCTATCCCATTCTATTCTATTCAATTCTATTCTATTCTATTCTATTCTATTCTATTCTTCTATTCTGTTTTGTATTGTATTCTCAGGAGCAGCAATACACCATATATTTTCTTATTATTTCAACTGCAGCAATGTACAGTTTCTCGTACTGTATCATACCACATCGTGTTTTATTATACTGCATTGCATCAAATCAAATGGTCTCGCATTGTATCGTATCGTAATATATCGAACAGCATTGTATTGTGTCATATAGTACAATATCGCATTGCGTGGTGTTGTATTGAATGGCATCTCACCCATCCTCTCCTGCTTTACTGTCCAAAATAGCAATACATCATGTATTATTATGGCACATCATTTGCAGAAATGTATCGTTTGGAATCGTATCGTGTTGTATCGTAACATATCACGTTGTATCGCATCGTGCTGCATATTGCGTCGTACTGCATCGCACCTCGTCACGCAGCCTTGCCTCTGATCGTGTAACCGATAGCATGTTATACTGGATCCTAGTGTATGTCATCACGCTGCACCGTATCAACTCATCTCGTATTGTTTTGTGTCGTATGGCATTGCGTGGTTTGGTATCATATTGTACCGTGATGCACATGTTTAAAAAATGCATTTGACCACACGAGTCAAAGCTACGAGTGAATCCACTGTTTTGTAAAATTTTGTAACTGTCCATTAAATACAAAAAATTCAGGAGAGGAAAAATACTAGGAGAGGAATTTTCTGACAAATGTTTCGTGTCTAAATACTTTGGACTTTTTCCTGTGTCGTCTGCTTCATGTGAGTTGCCTCATGTTTCAGCGTCTACCTTGTTTGTTTGACAACAGACTCGTATATACACTGCACACAAGACTCACGCTCATTCTTTGTATTCATTCCCTCACACACACACACACACACACAATGCAGTTCACACTGATACTGCATATCAGACAGCAGCAGGGATCATGCGGAGAGAGAAATCAGGTGGTGGGAAAATCAGGAGTGAATCATAAACTTGCGACACACCTGGATTTCCCCCGTACTCACTTTTTATTCAATAACTAAAAGCTTCTGGTTATTAAGAGCGAGTGGTCCAGATGTGTAATGTTTATCCAATATCCAACAAACACGTTTCAGTGAGCACTGGGTGAAGTGTGTTTAGTAACATTGATATACAGCAGGAAGGGAGTACCTGTGTGGAAAGATGTGGGATTTCAGGAGATATCACGTAGATTAGTACGGATATGCACATGACTGGGGACGGAGGGGGGTCAAAATGAGCCATTTTTTCCATTCACATACAACTTTAACTGACTTACACACGTGTGTATGAACAGGAAAACGTTTAAATTCCATCCGTGTGATCCTACCTGGCCTTCCACTGCCGTGTCTGGGCACGTTTGCTGGCTTGTCATCACCGGGAACTGCACCACTGCAAGATAACGCACCAATGCTCCCAGGCTTATATTTGCATGCTGTAGATGCAGTTCAGCAGTTAAGTTTATGATGTACACATTTACATTAAAGTGAATTACTGTAAAATCAGACACTGTATTATTTGAGAGCATTAAACCAATTATCTGTGTGTTTCACATCCAGAAACTTATGCTATTATTGTGTAGGTTTTCATTTAATGACAGCGTGAAGCTAAATAATGAGACGGAGAACATAAAGTAGATAAAGTTGATGTTAGAAATTGTTTATCTTCTCACCAAACTGTGGCTACATTGGAATGAAGAATTTCACAAATGCACCCATTCATGTTAAATGGTGCAGAGCAAAAGGTGAAAGAACAGCCAAAAGAGCAAGAACGTTAGTTAGATAACAAGAAACAACAAATAACAAAGAAAGAAAGAAAGAAAGAAAGAAAGAAAGAAAGAAAAGTCTCTCTCGATATATTTTCTTGCTTCCTGTGAATGTGTTCTTCAAGACTTTTTCTGTTTTGTACCTTCACTCAGAGAAAGTTGCTTCACGCGCTCTCCACGGCAAACAAACAACTTCCCAACTTCCCACACTAAGTGCTGTCAAAAAACAGAAGGGGGAAAAAGAAAGATGCAATCTCAAGGAAACATTCAGAGCAAATTGACCTCAGTGTAAACAGCCGAATTTGGCATTTTCATTTGTACAAACCACAGAGGGAGACTCACTGCTGTTACAGAGCAAATCGCATCCTTCCCCGAAATGGAAACGCTTCACAATGTGCATTCTCAGTCAAATACATAAATAAACTAAATAAATGAACAAAACAGGAGTTTAGTATGGAGTTTGACTAATATTGTAGTAGATACGCACTAAAATATGACTTTAAAATGTGTTTCTTTTTTTTAAAATCATAGGTCTATGTTGTTGCAAACGAACTTGATTGGTAAAGATTTGCAAAGACGTGTATCTTAATGGACTGTCTCTGTCTCTGGTCTGGCTTCACGGGCTTGTCTCTCGCGTTCCTTGTGTCAAAAGAATTCTTGAAATTAAACCAGCTGAATGAGTTCATCTTACTTCACCGCTGTCTGTCTGTTTGCCTTTTTCTCAGCCTTTAAGCTGGACTGATTTTAACATACGCACATGTGGTGTATTGCCAGATACAGCTTAAAATATTATGGTAAAATCAAGTCAAAAACCTGTATCACAACTAAAGCTAATAAATAACAATACAATACTAATACAACAATATCTAAAGCTACATTACTGCAGGAACGACCAGCAGGTAATAACCACTTCTAATAAACAGATGACGAACTGAAGATCATAGGAAGAGCTCCTGACTCAACAGGATGTTGTTACAACATGGAAAATTTTAGGATTTTTGCTGCGTAAAGTACATTTTGTTATTGTCACTCGCGGAAATTAATGCGGATTGTGTTAACCTGTTCCATCAAGGATCACGAATGAGAGAGTTAACGAAACCAAAATACTCAACATTCCAGCAAAAAAGTTATCCATTAGCCACTGACTTGTTTACTAAGAAAAAAATAGTTATAAAGAAGAAAAGAGTGAATCGCCTTCAATTATCTGCTAAAAAAGGTCTGCATACAGTCCAGACTGAGTTCCCAGAGTTAAACCATCCATGACTGTCATTATTTTACAGCAGGGGGTTTCTGTTGGTTGGTGACAATGACTTCACTGATGTCACTCTTTTGCCTGAGGCAGTGAAAATGTTTTGTTTTACGTGTATATTCTAAAGATTTTTTTTTTAATTTATCTCTTGTTTGAGAATAATCATGCCCATCTAAATTAAATTTTATATCTACATAACTACACGAGCCACATCATCCGTCTCCAGGTTGTGTCTGGGACAGGAAGATGGTGCACAGATAGATATTTAGATAGATGATGACATGATTGTGCAAGCATATGGAAGGATTAGGCAACAAAGATTTGAGACAAATCATGAAACGATTTCCATCTTGATTGATCTGTACAGATTTCCCGTCAGTGAATGTTATGCTTTTCATGCAAGTGATCCTTGGCTGAACTTACACTTGTGAGTCATCATTGTTACACACGTGTGTGAAATTAAAACAAGTGACAGTGTATTCATCACTAATGAACACCTACCTCACTGTCAGTGTACCGTGCTCGTAAAAAGAGGAATGTGTGATCTCTCACAAAAATGAACTCACAGCTTATGGATATGATATTTCCATATTAATGACCGAAAGTGAAAAATAACACTAAATACTTTGGTCCCATTTTGTGACCAAAGAGTATTATTTTCCTGTGTTTTGAATGAAATATTTACCATAAATCACAAAATATGAACATGTGACTCTCACTAAATTCCATGTGTAGAAGCTGAGATGTTGAGAATCTTAGAATTTGAGATGTAGATAACCACTGATTTGATTTTCTCAAATTTTGCTACACATTGACCTACAAATGCAAGATTGTGCCGGCAGCACCACTCCAATAGATCGAGGTAAGATGAAGAGATCTTAGTTTGAAGTTTGTATCTGAGCGCTGTATTCTTAATCGTTGTGGTTGCTCAGATTAAGGCCATATTTCTCTCTGTTTTTACCCTTGTGTCGCTTGTTCCATGATACTAGAATCCCTGTACGCCTACAAAGGTAATTCTAACATACTGCAAAGATAGTTTAGGACCTTTTATTAATAGTAACTGCCAGGTTCCTCAGTGCGGTGTGTATTTCAATCTGCCCCACCCCTTTTTGAACTGTATAGCCCTGATAGAGTTTCTGATGTGAACAGAGTCCGATTTCCAGCTCCACTTTGCAGATGTTTCTTCCCTACCAAACCCTTTTAACATTCTTTACCATCTTTTCTTAACCATTTAATAATGGACTGTACCGTGCAGAAAAGGCACAAAGTTCTGATTCGAAATCAATTCTGAAATCAATATAGTCATTCTTACTTTTTTTAACATTTTATTCATTATTTCCTTGTATGGTATGATTTTTACACATATGACCCAAGAGTGTATCCTGATATATTCTGAATCTTTTAAACAGGTCTCAAGTGTTGTTTTCTTCCTGTTTTCCTAGCTTGTTATTGATGTATTAATTTATCCTACATGTGGTTCCAGTTGCACACATGGCTGTTGGAGGTGGTCCTGAGGATTCTTCCTGTTTGGGCTTCCAGTGAATTCTCCCATGTCTTCCGAGAAACCTTCGGGCTATGTCATTGTTATGTGGGCCTTTAAAGCCCTTTGAGACATTGAATGTGATATTGGGCTATCCAAATAATCTTGACAAATATGTTTACCTGGTTGAATGTTTGTGTTTGTGTTCAAACATACAAACACACTGATATGAAGACAAATGAGCTGAGAGTGAGTCACTTCCCATTATCGACTGATAAAGGCCTACGGAGAGTCCCACTACAGTCTACTGAAACTCAGAGACACAACTGAGTTTCAAGAGTTATACAATCCTTTCCTAGTTTACAGATGATACAAGGATTTGTTAATGAAAAGGCATAGATTATATAGTAAACACACGGACTACTGCTATACTTTTTATTGATGCAACTGGACTTTAATTCACAAATCACAGTTGTAACAGTTTTTATCTGAAGCTTTTCACTGTCTTTGTGTTAGAGCAAGTGTTTTCAACAAGTGGTTCGCAGCCCCTACTAGTCCATTGACAATTACTTCAGTAATCTCATTTTGATGCCAAAGACAGTTAAAATATTTTGTTTTATGTGTACAACTTTTACACTTTTTTTAAATTGTTTGAGAATAATCAAATCTATATAGCATCCACGTAGCTTTGTGAGAGTGGATTTGCTCCACTGGCATCTGAAGATATATAGATAGATAGATAGATAGATAGATAGATAGATAGATAGAAATGGGTCGAATGCATGATGTTTTTCAGTTCTACCACAAGGGGGCAATGTGTTCACACAGTAGCTGTGTGAATGAGGTAGGGAATGTGAAGTAGTCAAATACTCTGAATCTTTGTGCTATACAGTAATCAATATATAAATTAGATTACAAAAATACTTTGTGGACTACATAAGCTGTCGGGTGGCCAATTAAATACATTTAAAGTTATGCCGCGTTATCCTGAGCTGATTATAAAAAAGGTTAACATTAGGTTTATTAGATTCATTATAGGTTTATTTCATTTTTCATATTTCAAATTTCAATGTCATGAAGTTTTTAATACAATTAGAGAAGATCATGTCAGCAAGAGATTCATTGTCATCATCAACCTCTATTCATCTTGAAGGACCACAGACAAAATACCCCTCATTTCCAGGGATGACAAGATAACACTGGGTATCGATGCAACTTTGGTATAACGGTCCGTATCAAAGAAACTCGATGCAGAAAATATCGGCGATGATTCGTCATTACAGATGTGATGGGTCAATCGCTATCATGTGACTAAAAATGTCGATTGTTCCTCTTGGTTTTGCACCATTATGGGCTTATCATTTTAAGTTCATCTTATTACACTTGAACTGAACCATAACTGTTACCCTTACCCTAAAACATAAAGTATAAACGTTTGTATGAATGAGTGTTCATGTTTTTTCACTTCCTGTAAAGTTCCGTCGACTTCTTTCTTATTGGCTACGGGTTTTTTTGGATCGGCCCTGCAGTCGAATCTGGGGTGGAGGAGAAAAAAACACGCTCTGGTCCCTCCAGTCACAAATCAAACAGCAGCAAGTCAGACACTTCAAAGGTGCGTTAGATACACGCGTAGTTCCTAAATTCAACGGTTTAAAAGCAGTCACGATCAATCTCAACAAGTTTTAGCAAACAGTCAATATTTGCTAAAGCTTGTTTGAGGTTTTCTCCAGCACAAAACGGAAGCCGCTCCTCCACTTCAGTCATTTATTGGCAGAAATTTTACAAATAACGAACGACCTCGAGGCGTTATGAACCACGTCATATCCCTGGCCACATGATGAGAGGCGAGAATATGCAACATCCTGAGAGTGTGAGGGGAGAAATGTGATCCGTGGAGATGAGGCAGAGCCGTAGCATCAAGTTTGTTTTGCTTCAGTGTAGAACGACTTTGTAGAGAACCGGAAGGTGGAGCTCTTCTTAGTGTCGTGAAATGAAGACAAACGTCTGAACTCCTCCTTGATCTGCACCGATGGATCGTTTGCAAGCGTGCACACACAGCTGAGCGTCGTTTCTGCAGATGTGTAGCTAGCTGCTCTCAGCGTCGAGCAGGCGTGCAGGTTCATCCACGGCACACCGGTAAAGCGAACGGAAACCGACGGAAACGATGCTCTATGTGCGACTTGCACTTCGCAGGTAATCATCATTGGTCGTTACGAACTATCCGCTATCATATTGTAGCCTGAGACAGATATGTAACACCCAAACGTTAGATAAATGAACGTCTTTTCTGTCATGCCTTAGCAAGCTAGCTAGCTGCGCATCACTTTACTCCCACAGGAACGGGGGCGGCTTGTGTTTCATCTGTGTGATATTTAGAAGACAGTTTTTGTCTAACTAGCCCTCTTGTTGTGGTTATAACATTCGATGATACTCCCCCTCTCTTTCTCGTGTGTGTGTTCAGGTGTGCGTCCCCCCACAGTCCTCCCCTGCGGTGAGGCACTGTGTCTCCTGCTGCCATGGAGGTGGGCAGCCTCCCTGTGGAGCTTTGGAGGGTTATCTTGGCCTACCTCCCCCTCCCTGACCTGGGCCGCTGTTGCCAGGTGTGCCATGCTTGGAGGGAGCTCGTCCTCTCACTGGACAACACTCGCTGGAGACAACTCTGCCTGGGCTGTCCAGAGTGCCGGCATCCCAACTGGCCCAATCAGCCCCACCTGGAGCCCCCTTCATGGAGGGAAGCCTTGAAACAGCATGCCCTGGCTACCCGCACCTGGACCCAGAATGGTCCAGAGCTCCAGTCTTCTGCCTGCCTTCTTTTTTTCCGTCGCCGTAAAGAACGCAGGATTTGGCACGTGGGCCCCGGATGCGAGTTTGAGACGCTTCGCGGGGTCCTCGGGGTGGTGGCGCCCTACGACCGCGTGGTTCTCCATCCGGGGGTGTATGAGGACCAGGCTGAATTGGCACTGAAGGTACCTGTGGAGCTGGTTGGTTTAGGCAAGCTGGGTGAGGTGTCCCTCCTGGTGTGTGTGGAGCAGCAGTGTCCTTCAGCCAGGCTGTGTAACTTGGTGCTCTTGCCACCGTGGTTTTCCACTGTGGTCTACAAGGTAAAGTCACAGCTTGTCGTGATAGTCTTTTTGTCTTTTGTATCATTTGTAACTCTGATTCTGTCACTCTCTCTCCTCGCTGTGTGTAGACATCATGGGGTCACGTCCAGCTGGATAACTGCAACTTTGAGGGAGCTCAGCTGCAAATCCGTGGCCCGGGAACCTGCCAGGCCCGCTTCTGCTCCTTCTCACGGGGCAGCTCTGCCTGCTTACTGGGGGTTGCACTCAGTTTGTTGGACAGCTGCGACTTCTCGGGAAGCGATGCGGCTTCTGTGACTGTAGAAGGACCCCAAGTGTCCGAAAGGAACTGGGCTTGTAAACACATAGCCGCCCTGGCCAGGACTTTTCTATCCTTTGGCTTGTCCGAGAATAATAGTCCACCCAAAGACCCTCAGGCTTGCTCTACAGGGGGAGCCCAAAACCCGGTGGAAAGCTGGCGGAGCATGCAAGACTGGCAAAGGAGGACAGGTGTAGAAGCAGTGTACCAGGGTACTGTGGCAGAGAATGGCTGGAGTGATGGTGAGCACAGTGAGGTAGAGGAGGAGAAGCAAGAGGGAGAAATAACGGACAACACCAAACACCCACTGACACTGGATTACAAAATCTCATGTGACTGTCATGGCCTATCGCACCTGCTCAAACCTCAGGCGGACGGCTCTCTGTCGCTGGCCTCCTCCCCGAAACCTCCATCTGTGACCCCTCAGCTCCTCTCCTTTCAACGGGAACTGGAAAGAGACCCAGAAGCTCAAGTTTTGGTAGCATCCATCCAAGGCTGTGTCCTCAGACAGTGCCTCTTCAGGGACGGGAAGGGTGGCGTGCATTTGTCTAATTACGGACAGGCTCGGCTTGAGGGTAACGTATTCCGTGGGCTGAACTACGCTGTCCGCTGCATCCAGAACTCAACAGTAAATATTATTTTGAGTACAATTTTTCAATGAAATCAGACTTCTGAACCCATTCACATTCTTTTATGAGGCATCACACTTTATTATCACACTTTGAGTCATTTATTTTAACCAAATGAAGAAGCCAAGATCATAAGTAATTGAACTGATACTTGATCTCCCTCTCTCCGTTTCCTCCTTTAGATAGTGATGTTGCGAAACGAAGTGAGCGAGTGCCGTGCATCAGGTGTGTTCCTGCGACTCTCTGCTCAGGGCCTCATAGCAGAAAACAACATCCACTCAAATGGGGAGGCAGGACTGGACATCCGGAAAGGGGCGAACCCTATTATTGTGGTAAATGCAGCTCAATACTCAAAGTCCATGTTTTGTTTTCTTGTTTTTTGCCTTCACAAAAATGTATGTAGAGCTTATTATCATCTGATATTTTATTAATTTCAGCAGCAGCATTAAAACGACTGAGACTTATCAGTTGAAATGTAGAGTGTAAACTTGACAAATTAACTACATTCTGATGTTAAACAAGCGTAATTTAAGAATCAAATAGTTAAAAAAAAATCAATCTCACACAGATTTCTTTGTGTCCAAACTAAAAGCATAGGGTGAAATAATAGATTCTGAATGTATACGTGCGTATAAAAGTTTTTGTTGTTTGATAAGTTGATTTTCCATTTCTGTTCCCTTTCTGTTCCCCCACAGTGCAACAGAATACACAGTGGTTTGCGTTCTGGTGTTGTTGTCCTTGGCAATGGGAAGGGTTCAATTCGTAGCAATCAGATCTATAACAACAAAGAAGCGGGTGTGTATATTCTCTTCAGTGGGAATCCTGTGGTCAGGTATGTGGGACTCCACAGCATTCTAACTTGTTCAGGAATGTGTAGTCTACTGTAGGTTTTTCTATCAGTTGCTTAGTCAGTACCTCATATAAATAAGTGTAGGTGGACATCTAGGGTTTAGTTCTCCCCTCACTGCTTTCCTGTTTACAGTGTTTAACGTCTATTTATCTTTATAATTGCATGAACATTTTCTATTGAATTATCTGAAATAAAACAGCAGTAATTATTCATTTGTCTATGCCAGGGAGTTAAATGTACAAATCCTGTTGTACACTTATTTTGGACCCTCTGGGATAAGACAGCAAACACTTATCTGCTAAGATATTAACAAGGAGAGGATGCTGTATGGAAGGTTATGTCAGAGCTGTGAAGTATTACTCCCTAGTGTTTGTTATATATGTGTATGTAGATATATATCTAATGAAAGTTAGACTGTCACTTTTACATGTGATTTATTATAGTTCATCATATTTGAAACCAAATAATTTTCATATCACCTTCTGTCTTAGTGGGAATCACATCTTCCAGGGCCAGGCCGCAGGGATTGCAATCAATGAAAATGGCAGAGGGATGATAACAGGTGTGTAAGTGGGTGTGGCCAACTTCAATCATACAGACATACTGAATGGACTCTTTACTACTACTTCCAGCAAAGCAAAAAGAGTATCATAAAGTTAATTTTTACTCTATATATTTCGTCGTAGAAAATGTGATCAAAGAGAACCAGTGGGGGGGTGTTGACATCCGCAGAGGTGGTGACCCAGTCCTGAGAAACAACTACATCTGCCATGGCTATTCAGACGGCGTGGTGGTGGGCGAGAGAGGCCGTGGACTTATCGAGGGAAACCAAGTCTTCTGTGTGTAACTGATCTCCACTGATCTCTTTACCTGCCTCGCCGGAGAGATTCACCTCCAAACGTGTTCATTCCTCCTCTTGTATCCTGTCTTGTATCTTTAGGTAACAAAGGCTGTGGCGTGTGGGTCATGTCATCCAGCCTCCCACAACTTCTGGGAAACTACATCACCCATAACTGCATGTATGGCCTGGCAGTGTTCTGCAGGAAAGACCCAGAGAACTTCGAGGCCAGGGAAGGGAACCGACCCGGGCAGGAAGGGATCGGTGCAGGAGGAGGTGGCGGAGGGGAAAGGAGGGCAGGGGAAGGAGGTGGAAGAGAAGGGCAGGAGAACCTGAACGAAGAGGGAGAACTGTTTGCGTGGGAGAGTGATTTGGACAGTGAAGATGAGCGGCACTCCGCTCGTCGTTCCATCAGTGTGGCCCTCGTAGAGAGCAACTGCATGAGCTACAATGGAGGTAATGAAGACCCCGTGGGAAATGTTGCAGATATGGACCTTTATGTGTGCCATCACATTTTAATAGAAAAATTAAAATGAAACTAGACCAGTGCGTACATACGGTAGTTGCGTAACGTCCAGACACACAGCATTACTTAACCCCACTCACTCTTTTCTCTGCCCTCTTGTGTTTTTCTCTTCTTCCCTTTAGCGGTTGGATTGTATGTGAAGAGCAGCGAGCCACTCAATGTTTTTGCTAACCTTGTAAACAGTAACCGTGGCACTGGCGTTGCTGTGCTGCAGAGCAGCCAGCTGACACGAGTGGCTACAAATTGCATTCTTGACAATGGTCGAGGTGGTGTTACTGTGGAGGGCGACTGCCGGGTGGAGCTCCGTGGTAATGGCATCTACGAAAATGGGGGCCACGGCATAAATTTCTCTGGCACCGGGCAAATTGTGGAGAACGATGTTGTTGGAAACAGTGGATACAGCATACAGGTCTCCGGCAGTGCTGATATCAAGGTGAGTTGGACTGAAGCACGATGCTGTAACTGCAAGTCTTTTCAAATCTATTAAGACGTTGTACGTGGTTCCATTCTGAAATATTTTCACTTCAACGGTTTAGGTAATGCGCAACCGTGTCCAGCCAGCACAGGGTTGTGGCATCGCTGTGCTAGGGCCGGTAAAGGGCATTGTCCATGACAATCTTTTGTTCCAAGGCCACCCCGGAAACAAGAAAACACTGCTTCACATGGACCCTGGCAATGAGAGCTGTGTGTTACGCAACAACAGTATTCTGAGCCACAGTAACAGGTAACTAGGCACCACACGAATACACAGGGATTTATAGGTATTTATAGCGTCTGCACTCTTGTCTTTTCATGAAGTGATAGGCAATTTCCTGAAATGTAATGATTTCCAGGGACACTACCATGGACTGTTTTTGACAATATTTGTTGTTCACTTGCCCGATCTGTATCCTTCGAATGGACCCTGTTTCAGCAGCAGCAGATTCACTAATAGAACAGTGTTATGCCATAATGATGGTAACACTTTATAAAAATCAATTGTCTTTGAATCAGTGTGTCCTGACAGCATCCTGCGAGTACATCTCTTATCATCTAGTTCGAACATAATGTCCCAGAAAATCATGAGATTTCACTTAAAACTGCTCACAACATCCACAGTTTTTCCACGTTTGCAGCTTTTTTGTGCACTTCTCTTGTATCACTGTTAATGCAAATGACTTTTGCATTAAAAATTCATACAGCTACTTCAAATTCTTCCCTTGATATAGTCAATCATCCCCTCCCTGGATTCTGGAAAATCCACCGCCACGACCACTGGTGGACTCCCCTTCTGGCATCTCCTCTTCTCAGTACCCTTCCAGACTTGCAGTGTCGATGACTACCAGGATCAGCGCCACTGTGGAAAGCGGCTGCCACAACGGCAGCATGTTTTGCTCCATTCTATGAGTATGAATACAATCAGACACTTGGAAACCACTATCGATATGACATGTGGTCAGCATCTGCACAACTATGAACTGATCAGACTAGGAAACAGTAGTTTTTGACTTGTGGCCCCCTCTGGTCTGTGGAGGTAATGCAGGTGGTCTATGACAATTATGTCAGGGGTCATTTGACTGTCAGGAAGCAGTTAAAATATTTTTGGGGGTTTTAATCCTTGTCTGAGAATAATCAATTCCATCTAAATAATATTTTGCAACTGCATACCTCTGTGATAGTGGATTTCCCACACTTTCCCGTACTAGGTTAGAGCCAGAAAATAACATGACTGCCCCTGTCCACCTCTGTACTGCCAAAAAAAGAGATTGTGTCCAGCTCCCCACGCCCAGAAATGTCATTAATAGGTAAAGAGAAAAAAAAAAAATCTCGGCCCATCCCCACCCCCCCAAATCAGCAATCCCCAGGTTGCCTTTGAGTCAGGAAGGTGGCCCGTAGACCAGAATCGGTTGAAAATCTCTGATGTAGACTATATTTGTTGAGCACCTTTTTAGGTTATGCTTTCTTCTGAATTGAACTGGCCAAAAAATACAAGCTGTGAGTGAAAATCTCACTCACTAAAGCAACCATCCACCATCATTAGTTCAGGATGGCACATTTTGTAAGTCTGAATAAATTTATTTTCAGTGCACTAATCACACCTAGACTAAGCTGCAGCACAACTCATTCAAGCACTCTAAGGGTCAACAACAATAGACCACAATCTTGCTTTAAAAAATGCTTTAAAATATTCAATCATGTTCTTATAGATTTTATCCATGTACATGGCAACTAATGTAGACCTCCTTAATTACGTGTATATGATTCTGAGACTTGGTAGTTTGTAGTCATCAATCCTAGCGGGAGTTATTCCTGCTATGACGTATGTGTGCCTTGTTTAGTTCTTTATAATTCAACAACTGTAGTTAGGGATGTCGCATACGGCAAGGTGTATATGCAAAATAAAATAAGCCAAATCCAAGCTTTTGCCTCTTGCACAGAGCTGCACTATTTCCCGGTGAGATTGTACTCGCATCACGGTAGATTTAATCATTTCAAATGATTGTAAGCACACATTTTAACTGTAAAGTTAACACAATTACACAGACTCACCTGGTAATAGTCAAGTTATTGAAGGAAAAATATGTTCAGTGTGCAATATGTGATGTCTACAAATGTGCCTATACATTTTGAGTGTCTAACCTCCATGTCTTGGTCACCTTGAACGTCTCTTGTTTACAGCTAATTAACCAGCATTTTGTATTTTGCATAGTGAGCACAAAGTAATGTACGTTTGACTCGGGTGTTCATCACTTTATTTGGCTACACAACACATCAATAAACAAGTCTTCGTGTTCAATTTTTGTAGTCCTCTGGCCAGACGTCTACTTTCAATGCATTTTCTTGCGTTTCCTCCTCTCCCTGAAGTTATCGTGTTTGACGAGAGGGAGAACCAGGGAGGCCAACCTGTGGTCGTCTCTGAAGCCAGCTTCATCGCCCTTCCCCCGATTCGGTTTAGATAGGGTTAGTCCCATAGATTTTGCCACCTCAAGCATCCTAAAAGAAAATGCATGCATAAATCAACTGTATTCAAAATTGCGCTTAAGATTTGTTTTTAATTATTATCTGCTTCATTATGATAGGTACAGGAGAGAGAGAGACAGGAAGGACACGGTAGAGAGAACTGTACAAATTCACAGCTGGAACTATCAAATCTTATGCATGTATTTAGCCCCTAAGATTGTGTCAATATCTTTGACCTCATCTAAGAGATATTTACACATTGTATGCATTGCAATACTCTTCATCTAGATTGCAAAGGGTACAGACCACTATTTTCAACAAAAATCATACCTGGCCTCAGTGATTCCCAGATCACGATGCAGCAATGTGAGATCAGCGGTCATGTGACCCATATGTAGCAGTAGTGCCAGGCAGTATGCTGCTAGCTTGGCACGCATTGATGTTGACACTATGTTCTGGAGCCTGAAAAGAAAAGGTAAAGGACAGTGAAAAGGATGTGTGCTGATTCATAACCCAAATCAGAAACTATATAATCTTAAATAATATAACACCATGCATTTGTAAATGCCTGAAAAGACGTTGAAATGTCAATATTCAAATCAACTTTGGGGGTCAGATCTATTGTGAGAGAAATCATTGATATTCAAGAGCAAATTTTATCAAACCAAATCATATTCCAGAAAAATGTGACTGAAGCTTAACAGCGTTCTTAATGGCATTACTGGTAAAGTACCATCAACAGACCTGCCATTGTTGAAAGCCTCCACGGTGAACGTGCTCATTAGTTTGTTCTGGATGATGCGAGGGCACTCTTCCTCCTCCCCGACTGTGGATGCAAATATAAAATACGAGTAAAGGCCCCAAAGTTCAGTGTGACAAACGTACTGAAGGCAGATAATATTACTCACACTTGCGCGTGATGCTCTTCTGCCGGGCCATTTTTAAAAGTAGAGAAAGGTAGTAGGCACAGCGGGACATTTTCTCTTTGGCTTCACTGTCACTTGGCAGATTCTCCAAGTGCTTCACAACACTCAAACGGCTTACATGAAAAGCAAGGGCAAACAAATGAGGATACAAGGAAACAAGGTGCATTATGATTTAAAATCAAGCATGAGCATGTGTGTTTGCTCTACCCTCCATTATCTCTCATCTCCTGCAGCTCCTCAGTGGTGATTGCTGCCATCTTGGTACCAGCCTGCTCCAAAGCCTGAAACTCCACTTGACTCAGAACTACAGATATTGATAAGGAAAAGATTCAAACAGGCACACCAAGATTTAGTTTTGAATTCGCTACAGCCATAGTCATCTCAACCACTCTGTCAGGCCCCCTTTAACAGACACCCAGAAGTAAGAGGAAGAAAGGATACGACTGTCAAACAGGTAGACGTCCTCGGGTGTTTCTGCGTCTGTATCGCAGGGGGGCAGATGGAGAGCCATTTCTCCTTGGGACTCTGTCTGAGCCACTTCCTGTTGCAGGGCTGGGGAGAGGAAGAGGCAGAAAACATGATGAGAAAGATTTAATAAATGCCACAGAGGTGGAAAAAAACCAAAACAAATCAGAAATCATTTCCGTCCCATTCATTAAATTACCTTACAGGGATTGTTGGAAGTTGATCAAAAATATTTTAGATAATTGAAGCACAAGCAACAGCAGACCTCTGTATCTTACCTTCCAAGCCTTTCTCATCAATCACAGTGCTGGCAGCCTTAGCCACTGCCTGGTGCAGCATTTCACTGCCCACCTGATTCTGTCTGCGTGAGTTGAGTGCCCTCTTCTGTTTGTTGGTACCAAATGCCTCAATGAGAGAGTCCACCTGAGGTGAAAAAGCAAGAGTATGTAATATTTTAAACCAAGGTAGAAGGTTCAGCACAGCATTTATTTTAAAAAAACATTTGGTTTTGGTTACATTTGGTAGCAAATTTTGATACCTTTTCTCTGTAAGACTGGCTGACATCCTGGGATTTATCAACCTCTGTTGTCTCTCCTAGTGAAAAAAAACAGTATTTGCAGTAATTAAATGCAGCATGAATACCGTAACAAAATAATGACACGATACGAAAATCCTTCATTGTCTGAATTCAGTCTCAAAACTGTGTGCTGCGTCACCACAACCACAGTTCCAACATAGATTGTAAAATCACAAACAATATTACAAAAGCCTTCACACCAACAAACGGGCCTGAGCCTTTCGTTTTTTAGAAAAGAAAAGAAATCACGTTTTTAGTCGGACTTTCTGATTCAGCATAAAAATGGAACAGAGGCACATTTAAATCTTTTCTATCTGACCCTGTGGTAGGACAATCCCATGGTGCTCCCATGGGAACTGTCCTTGCTAACCTCAGCACACTCTGGTTGTATTCACACTTAAGTGCTTGTGTGACAGGAACTCCCACAAGAACTGACATCGAGCAGACACAGAGGAGTCAAAGTAACTTTGACTTCAGTTGGACTGAAATGCTGCTATGCCATACAGCGGCACTAAAAAGGAATAGACTGTGAATAACTCATTTGTATGATAGAATAGGAGGTAATTACATGCTTCTACGGCTCGAAGTGTCCTAAAATAGTAAATGAGCTGTTGCACCCTATTGCGTAAATATTCAGTGTGAGTCCAAGATAGTTAGATAGATAGATAGATAATGCATAATGTTTTGGAACGTTATCAGCTGATAACGTGATATATATATATACATATCTATAGATATATATAGAGACATATACCGTCAGGAAATGGTGACATGTTCCTACAATTTCAAGGCAGCTGCTCATCATTTACATAAGAAGAAATGAGAAAATATTTCATAAAACAATAATTTATATTTTAAATCATGCTTGACGTGTTGGCGGTAACGTGTGGGTGCTGTTGATCATTTGTGTTTACCTGGTACAACAGGTAGCATGTTAAACATCAGAGCACTGTGCACCTCCATTTGCATGGTCTGTTTGTTCAGCACCCCTACATAATACCTGCACAGGCAAGAAACATATCTATTGTAAACAAATCAGTAAAAAGACACACTTTAATTTCCGTGTATTTACTGAATAGGTCGGGATCACCTACTTGCAGAGGTTGTTGCACTTCAGTGACCCCGTTCCAAAATTATTTCCAACGTAGGACAGTCTGTCTGATTCAGCGACCTGAAAAGAGAAACAATGCAGCAACAACTCTTCTCACAGCTGGAGACAAAAGCCCATACAATTTAACACTCATAATCTTGAGGATGTCTTGTTCTTTCTCACCAAAATCCGTCTGCTCCTCTTCCTTGGGTTATTCTCCATTGTGTTCTTGTAGAGGGAGAAATCCAATCTTTCAGTGTTCTTGACACTACCATTTGAGAAGCGCACTGTATAGAAACAGCAGTTTAGAATCTTTAAAACTGCATACTGGGGTTAATGCCTCAATAACTGGTAATCAATTGGTAACAGTTCAGGGTTCTTTGCTCAATAAGTTCTTTTTTAAATCGTCTAGATGAGTTATGATCATGAAACTACCCAAAATCCATTAAGTAATCCTTACTTTTTTTATCTTTGACTTTTATGATTTCCACTACGTTTCTTTTTATTCTAGATGTGTTGGGTATCATTTTATACAGATTTGCCTAGAATGCACCTTGAAATATATAACATCTTCGGAAACTTTGGGCTCTTCACTAGAATTTAGTCTGTAATAAATATGTTCATATATACTTGGTTATTTTTATTATTTTGCCAAACTAAGCCATTAGCTCTGACTGAATCCCCCACGTGTGTGACAGAAACGGGAATTTAACAGGCAATCGCTCTGCACAATCCGAAATTTCCTGCCTTCATTTGCCATGCAGTTTTCTCCTTAAATCCTCAGTAAAGAAAAAATGCGAAATAGTCACCGATAACAGCTTTATCGTCATCTCTCTCTTCTCCGCAACTCACTAACGAGCAGGAGGCCGCCATACTTTTTGTTGTCATTTCCAGAAGCGAGATGTGTCACGTGTTCCTACGTGAAAGGCCAAAAAAAAAAAATCCAGTTTCTTCTTCGTCTTCTTTATGACGCTTTAAGGGTGTTGCCAAACAATGAATTACCGCCACCACCTGGTAAGGAGTGGACAGCGGGATCGAATACTACATATCAGTGACGCCATGTAGGGCGGACAGCAAAGTGTGGTTACAAGTCTCTAGAAACCTCAAACACATCAGCAACAACCGTTAAATTTCAAATATAGAACATTAAAAAATTAATCAACAGATCTGAGGCAATTTGGCACATTAAGCATAAAGACATCGAGAAATAAGTGTGTGAGGAGTGGTGGGGGACAGGGAGAATATTTTGGAGAAAATAGAGCTATTTATAAAATTGACAATAGACTGGAAAGTCCACGAAGTCTTCATTGTCACCTTGATAATCCAACTATCAGAGATTATGTATTTACTGTAGTAACATGTCTCAAAAATAACCATTCATGCTGTTTATATTTGGAAAAAATAATATGAATAATAGAGGGTGCACAGGCTCTTATTTTATTACTTTATTCTACTTTATTACTAATAGTAATATTTGTTTTTCGAAGTGGTACTGAAATGGGGTACCATCTTCACCGCCAACAATCTTTGTGTTCATTGGCTGTTTGCTGTTTGTCTAGCGACACCGTGTGGCGGAACGTAAAACTGCAAGTCTTTCCCCTGAACCAGATTTGTGGGCATGATGGACGTGAAACACAGCGCCACCTTGTGAGTCTGGTCGGGAAATCCGTCTGACTGTGGTAAATTATTAAAACTAACACACGCACTGCACACAAAGAGCGAACATTTATTATTAGTCTGAAAACGTCGTTTGTCTGAGGGTACCTGCGGACGAAACGGACAAATGCGAACTATTGACGCAAACCATCGCCGTGAAGCTCAGCGGCAGCTACCGGCTCTGTCACATCATTCATTTCGAATTAAAGGTTAAATACCGGGCCGTGGAGGACGCGGCGCGCAGCGGCGGACACGTCAACTGTCTGGGTTTGATCTAATAAATGTCGTCGTCGATAGTCCAGTCAAGTGACCGTATACTGCCTTAAAGAAATAGAACAACAACTCTGCTAGCGAACTAACTGGTCAGTAGCCAGCTAACTTTAGCTCTGTGTTCAGGGCCTGTTTCTCTTCTGTCCGGGAGGAATTTGGTTCTCCTTAACCTAGAATCCAAGGTAACATCGTCACTTTAATTTCACTGCCATCACGATAAGCTTCTCTGTTGTATTTCTCTCCATTTATATCGCCACCATCTCTGTTAGCTACCGACAGCTAACCGACTCAGTGTTTTCAATGGAGGAATCGCTTTGCTAGTTAGCCGAGACGCCGTTAATTCTTAACGTTATTTCTTCGCACAGAACAAGAAGCGGCCGGTGCGCTGCTTATCAATGCTTTCACAACGGTATGATGTCATTTTTACGAAGTGCTTAAGAGTCCGAGCTGCTCGACAGATCCGATATTGCGGCTTTGCCTCTGAAAATACTTCTCTAACTTACAGTACCAAACAACTTTACTACAATGCACACAGTCTTAAAGAGAAATACCGGTGGAACTACTGAATGTTTAGGTTCTCAAAGCGATGAAAACATTTTACAAAACATCCAGCTGTTTTCCATCCTTTGCCCTATTAAACTCCGAGGCAACCACTAACGAGTCCATCTTCATTAAGTTTTACATTAAATTCTATTTAAAGGTTTCCAACGATGCAGATTTTTCAGGATGTATTTTGGGGAAATCTGCACAAAGAGACGCGCATCACATCCGGAATAAAGAGAATTTTAAGGGAAACTAAAATCACTTGAAAAGTAAACTTTACTGTGATATTAGAATTTAAGGAAAAGTCATATCTCTTTAAATGGACATTTGTAATGCCTCTGTTTATGTTATATTCTCAATTACTAATGGTTTCCGCATGTTAACATGAAATGTATCCCAAATCCCTCATATAACTATTAATAATAGCCTAATGAAAGTCAGTTGGTGGAACGGTAAAGATAGGTTCATCCTGAAAAACTGCAACATAAGGTTATCAGGGAAATTCAATATAATCTCACAGTGCAACTGGGAAGTTGGTATTTGCATAAGTATTATATAAAGCACAATTTAAATACATACATAAATAGAGGAAGATGCCATTATTCTATATGTCAAGGAGCCAGATTTCTTAAATGTTTGCTCCCTTTTCAATTAAGTTCATGAATTGCTCTCAGTGTTCGTGCATGCAGATCAAACAATACTACAGCAGCCACATAAAGCCTTACTTGTAGTACACTTGGGGTGGGGCAATATACTCTATTTTAAGGTATACCAGTATTGATTCATGTGAAGGTACATGTTTGCAATACCATCATCAAGCAGTATTCTGTCATTACACTGTTGAATTCTGTTTAAAAGCGAATGTAAAATATAATTTGCAATCATTATTTGTGAACAGAGAATGAAAATGATGGACTGCCAGCACCTGTTTTTTTTGCATAGAAAAATATGATTCGCAAAGGGCGGCAACACAAGGAACCTGTCTGCAGTCTTTAAAACTATGCATGCAAGCAAGTCTGGAGAATGCATGAAGAAACAGGCTGCAAAAAAAGCCACATTTTATATATTTTTTTAAAATTAATGTGTCTAATCATTCAGTTTTCTTGTTCCTCATAAAACTGTGAAGTTTACTGCAGGATTTTTGATTGAGCCTTATTTTTGTTACGATAGTTTAAACAATGCCGTCAATATGGACACATTATCAATGTTGTGAAAAATGTCGATTCCCATCTACAACCACCGTTAAACTTTGTGTCTCCCTGTAGGGCCATGGATTTCCCAGGCCATTTCGAGCAGATCTTCCAGCAGCTAAACTATCAGCGTGTCCACGGGCAGCTGTGCGACTGTGTCATCGTGGTGGGCAACCGCCACTTTAAGGCCCACCGCTCAGTGCTGGCAGCGTGTAGCACCCACTTCAGAGCCCTGTTCACTGTCGCTGAGGGAGACGGCAGCATGAACATGATCCAGCTGGACAGCGAGGTTAGCAAAAAGTAGAATGAAAAAGACGCATGCAGTCCTAAGAGTGTGATCGAAAATTGAACATTTCACTGGAAATGAGAATTAGCAAAGAAGGTAGTTGTGATGATATTGACTTAGGCTTCGTCAAATCCCATGAAATGTTTTGTGTTGTTGTGTACATGGTGAAAATAGCCACTTGTGTGCTCATAGGTGGTGACAGCTGAGGCTTTTGCTGCCCTGGTGGACATGATGTACACCTCAACGTTGATGCTGGGCGAGAGCAACGTCATGGACATCCTCCTCGCGGCCTCACACCTTCACCTCAACAATGTAGTAAAAGCCTGTAAACACTACCTGACCACACGCACCCTGCCCATGTCCCCCTCATCCAGCAGAACTGCCCATCACCACCCTCAACAGGACCAGCCCAGACCCAGGCAGCAGCAACAACAGCAGCAGCAGCAGCAGCAGCAGCAGCAAGTCTCAGAGTTAGCAGTGAACCCCGATCTAGTGGCCAATGCTAACCTCGCAGCAAACACTGCATCATCCAGGTTGCAGCGCTCCTTTCTGCTCCAGCAGCTCGGGCTTAGCTTGGTAAGTTCTGCTTTAGGCGGAATGGAGGAGGATGGGGTGGGCGGCAGAGTGGGTGAACAGAGGGCCTCTTTGCCCATTCGACGTCTCTACAAGCGCAAGCCCTCGCTCGCTCTGGGCCTATCAGATGACAGGCCCAAGCAGAGGCAGCGTCCCTCAGCCCCTCCCCGGGGCATGTTGGGAGAAGAAGGGATTAATGGGGCGCGAGATGAAGGAGGAATGCTCTCCCCAGATTCCCACAAGATGGGGGACGAATCAAAGTTGGATGCTGCAGTGGCCGGCCTGGTCGGGGTGTCCCAAGATGATGCCCAAATGCCTAGTCAGTCAGACAGCGGACATTGTGAGGGCAATGATTTAGGGAGAATCCAGGCATGTGTGGGAAAAGAGGAGGATATGGAAGATGGGCATCACCAGGAGAACAGAGCAGGGGTGAAGATCAAATCAGGGGCAGAAGAAGAAGAGGCAGAAGAACGGGAAGAGAAGGTAAAGTTATAGATATAGATGGTGACGGTGACAAAATATTACAGTTAATTACTGAACATGCATGAGTAAGAAATCATACTGCTTTCTACGAGTATTAAACCAACTTTTGGGGTCGACAAATTCTACAGTAATGTAATATTTTGAGCGAAACTTTCAAACGTCAGATCAATAAGATATATTTTGAGGGGGAAAAGCAGATGTGTGCGTCAAATTGTGCAGGGTCTGCTGAAGGTTCACTTAAAATAAGGAAATACATCGGTCAGATCTGCACAAGAGTTAAATGTTTCAAGATATTCATAGGAAGCAGAAACCGGACGTCTTCTCAGTACATCGTGACTTTATTCTGGTCACCTCTCAGTTGCAGTAACCTGTGCCGGCTTCACTTTTTCTCAAACTCCTGCATTACTGTGCCTGAGCTGAAACGCCTACCTTTGCCTCACATAGGTGGTGGTTAAACGAGAGCCACTGAGCTCACCCGAGCCAGCCGATGAAATCAGTGACGTGACCTCACAGGCCGAGGGCAGCGACCCAGCCGAGCCCGGCGCCCAGGAGGAGGAGGAGAAGGTGGAGCTGAGCCCTGAAAGCAGTGACCGCAGCTTCACCTCTGACCCGCAGCCCTGTTCTGACGCACTCCTCCAGCCCAGCTCCCAGCTCCTCCTCAAGAGCAACATGGGAGGAGGCCCTGGTGGCAGAGGAGGTTTCGGGTGCGCTAACGGATTGAGCGACAAACCTGGTTTCAACATTTCGAGCTTCCTCGGCACAAAGGATTTTGGGAGTGGTGGGCCAGGATTGGCTGCTGGAGAAGATGACCTTCCCAACACAACAACTGGTGATACAGTAGGACATCATTTCCTGCTGAGACAGGAAGCTCCTGGGTCATCTAGCTCCGCCTCTTCCTCTCTCCTGCAGCCAGGTCCACTGAGTGGTGAAAGTCGCAGCAGTTTTGGGGAAAGTCTGCATGCTGACTCCCTGTTCCTTCGCCCACTCCATGATGGTTTGGGGAGCCCCAGAGGAAGCGGAGGAAGTGGTGGTGGAGGCGTGGACCCCTTTGGTTTGGACTTCCAGCGCTCCAGTCTGGGGCTGCACTCACTGCCACGAACCTCACGAGGAGTCGGAGGAGTGTCGACCGCAGCTTTGGGCTATCCGGGATACCGACGTATAGCACCAAAAATGGCAACCAGCCTGGAAGGAGGAGAAGAAGGAGTAAACGGTGTTCTCCAGGACAACACCTCATCCTCCTCAAGTCTAGCTAGTCCCCTGCTTCTCAATGAGAGTGGTGGATATGAAATGAACAGTGGCAGGCCCACCTCCCTCCCTCCTCAGCTGACCCGAGCGTCGGCAGATGTGCTGTCAAAGTGCAAGAAGGCTCTGTCGGAGCACAATGTGTTGGTGGTCGAGGGAGCTCGAAAATATGCCTGCAAAATCTGCTGCAAGACCTTCCTCACCCTAACTGACTGCAAGAAACACATCCGTGTCCACACGGGAGAGAAGCCCTACGCTTGTCTCAAGTGCGGAAAGCGCTTCAGCCAGTCCTCGCATCTTTACAAACATTCCAAGACCACCTGCATGCGCTGGCAGAACAGTAACATGTCCAACGCCATGCTATAGTACTCAGATGACTGCATCAGAAGCAATAGAGGGATTTAATATCCTGGGAATCTGTGATTGGCTGAATCCAAAAGTGATGGATTTCTGCCTTTTTTGCTGATTTTTAATGCTGAAAAAAAAAGACACAGCAGTTAGATCCTACTGTTTGACCCAAACTACCCAGGCCTGCTCGCAGACCAAAGATAGGGATGGTAAGTCTGAATATATTTCCTGTTTGCGGGATGTAAACGTGCTACAGGTTGACTAAACGTTACCGTACATTATTGATACAGGACATGCAAAAACACCACATTTATTACTGTGGTGGATTTACCTTAGAGTGGGGTTGCACGATTAGTTTAAAGAAATCTAACTTCAATTTTTGAAACACATTTTGCAATTAGGTTTTGAACTGCAATTATTTTCTGATGTGGAGGCCCTTGTCACAGTAAAAAGGTTATTTATCTCAAAGTAGTAGAGGTGTGTACGGATTTTTATGGTAAAAAATATTTAGATCACCTGTGCATCTTATCTCTTTAGGCATATCAGTTTGGTAGGCATTTTTGTGATATATACCCAAGGAAATAGTGAAAGTGTGTAAACTATGGCTTGCGTCACTTGAGTAGTGATGAGATTAAAACACCTCAGCAATGATTGAAAGGATCTGAAGACTGTTTTGATATGAAAACAACACATCTATGATCTCTTCAGGGAAAACATGCTGCATTTGGTAGTGTCTGACATCCTCATGAGCCTCTAGACGACAGGTGTAGGATTACCATGCTTACCCTAGTACGCCTCAGCCACACTACTGATGCCACACTCCACAGCACAATATTTAAAAGTATTTGTTAAAATAAATCACAGCTCGTTGTGATGTAGTAATTGCATGTTGCAATTGCAGTTTCAATTTGAATTTGATTAATTGTGCAGCCCTGCTTTAGCGTACGGTTTTGTATGCATGCCTGCAGCAACATCCCAGGACTTCCCATTTATGTCAATACATGCACACAATTGATTTTGCTGTATGTATGATCCAGTCGAGGCTGGCCTCTGGCGCTCTGTCGGCTATATTACGTGTTTTAAAATGTATAGTGTGGGCATCCTAACTGTATTGGGTATTCTTCCACTTTCCAGATTGTTTTTTGGACGTAAACATTATTAACTTTAGTGTTTGAAAATTAGTGTCAGCTCTTTGACAGCACTGATATCATACGCTGACATCACGTATAATAGCATAGAGATGTAAATATCCTGCCCATGCATATTGAATGTGCCTTGTTGTGTGTAGAGGGCGTAACAGAGAGGATGGGTATGGGTTGAGTCACATATGGATGCTTGGCACGTTCCCTCCAAAACACACAGTGTTGATCCAGTTACTCTTTGTAAACAGTAACTGTTTTCAAATAGGCACCCTCTTGGAAAACGTGGATCGAGTCATGCGTCAGACGTTAAAGCTGCCATGAAGGTATTAAATGGTATTTAATA
The DNA here is from genome assembly GCA_900303265.1 of Brotula barbata. Classification (NCBI taxonomy): domain Eukaryota; kingdom Metazoa; phylum Chordata; class Actinopteri; order Ophidiiformes; family Ophidiidae; genus Brotula; species Brotula barbata. The sequence continues at coordinate 70,375 of OMNV01009197.1, read as the reverse complement.
TTGATGAAATTATCATTTCTTTCGTCAAAATGCAAATGACAAACATTTCCCATGAACAGAGGGTCCTTTCGAGCATGATAAATGCTGTGATTTGTTTTTCCGTACCCCAGTGGAAACAGCAGGATATTAATTCAAAACACTATGGATTTCAGCTTTTACAGCACACGACTTAAGTGACTGTACAGAATATTCACAATGAGATTATTAAAACCTTTTTTTTTTTTTTTTTTTTTTTTTTTTACTCAATCATGTCTAACCAATGTGAAATGTTGAACATCTGTAGTTGCCTTTAATACCCAGCACCTTTAAAGTGACATTACCAGTAGTCTTGTTGTAGCTCGTGCTCTGTTGTAATGTAGCTGGTAGCTTACTCTCTTCACGTGCAAGTCTCGGAGTTTCTGTCTGCAAAAAATGTCATTGCAACGGTCGGGCCTTCACGTTGTATGTGAATACAGGAATAAGTGTCTGTAGTCTATCGATAGAAGGGAACTTTTACTCATATTGCACTTGCTGAACTATTCACAAAATAATTAAGAATAAAGTGACGCTGATAGAGACGCAAACGCACTTAGAAATGAAATGAACGCCCTATGTCTACGTGAAAGATATTGGGTTGGGGATTTTTTTTGCCACTACGTTTTTTGAAACACACTATTTAACAAAGCAGTTTCACACAAGATTTTGTGGGGGTTTTTTTAAGTTTTGTATGAAATAAGCTGACGTCCGTCCACTCCTTGTTGCCTGTTGACAGCAGGTGCAAACCGTCCACACTTCAGCTGAAGTTCCCTGGTCTCTTATTTGTGTGTGTTTGTGTAGTGAAGAGGCAATTACACGAAAAGAGGCAGAGACAGACTCCAGTTTTATGAAGAACAGATCATGCTGAGTACTTCAGAACTGTAAATATTGCACATTTGTGGTTGTTTTAATCATTTTGCTCTCGGATGAAAGACTAAAACGTTGTGTAAATTTTGCTACTGTCCTTGCTATCAGTGCTTCTTACATGTTACACATTAATGTTACATCTATCATGAAACGAATTAGCAAAATCATTCTTTGTAACGATCTAATACATTTATTCAAATGTTGGAACCATGTGAAAACAAATCGCTCTATTCCAGTTATCCAACTCTACCTGTCCTTGTTATTAGCAGTTCTCAGGGTTGACACGGGTCCCTTAACCGTCTGTCCCTTAAATAGGAAAATATTCCCGGGTTTTTTTGCTGGTGATCAGTTTTACGTGTTTTAATGGCTCACTGTAATGTGACGAGTACCCTCATAGAAACCTGACTACTTAAACAGATCGCAAGAGACTCGCTGGGGATTAAATCCAAATCTTGCAGGTCAAAAGTTGGATAATTGAAATCCACATCATACAGTGTTGTAGAGTTCTGCTTTTAGTGAACTGGAGTGAAAAAGTTAACATTTTAATCACGTGTTTGCCTTTTTGTAAACTTTAGTTCTTGCTGTGTCGTGTCACCTACACTGTCATCGAAGTGATTGCTTCCATTCTGTATTGGCACCTTATAGTAGAGTTGTTATTCTGTGCACAGTTAACAGTTTAATGGATAATCCTGACCCTTTAGTTCAGAGAAAAATGATTGCCTTGTAAGATGTTCTCCATGTAAACAAACTAACTTGCTGTTTCCTTCGTTCACCAGGAATTCTTGACTGTATGGATTCTATAACGCTAAAGTCACATTGAGGATGTTGGTGTTAAAGCTCGTCCTGACGTTTAAACTCTAATCCAACTTGTCTTAGTATGTATTTCCCGTTCACGTGCTTTCCAGAGAGAGGGAGAGAGAGATCGCTGTGGTGTCTTGAAATGTGGAGTCGTAGAGGTGATGAGGGGAAACGCAGAACCAAGGAGAGATCCGTGTCTCACATCGTGGCCTGTTGGGAATTGTTATGGTGCTGTCTTCTAAAAAAACTGTCGCATAAACTGTTAATGTGAATCAATGAAAATTGCACTGACCATGAGACAACTGTATGTACATGCCAAAAGTTAAAACACGAAGGCCTAAATTGGTTATCAAAGTTACTGCCTTACGCCCTAAAGCTTGAAAAGCTGGGCTTCATTGAGATGCCAAAATTGATGTATCTGTGTGTGTTTTTTTAATTTCCGTAAACCTAACATGGTGTAACCGTGAGAGAACTAAATGTTTGTCTCTGTACTGTCAAACTCTATGAATGATATGTAGTACTGTATATTCAGTTGTTGCACTGAATTAAAAAACGTTATTCAATTTTATTGTTGGTAACATTTTTATGAACCGATCCGGGGAGAGAAATAAATCAAAAACAAAGGACACGGTGACGAAAATTAGCATGTTCTCTTGAAAGAAAGATTAGACAATATATGTACTGTATGTAGGCGATTGCTGATCCATCTTTGAGAAATGAATGGTTTCCTGTCACAGCTTGAGCTCTTTGATCATCGGCTTGCCCCTCAGACCGAGCAGGAGGTTGTTAGCTGCCAGAGCAGACATGGCATTTCGGGTAGTATAAGAAGCACTGGCAATATGGGGGAGAATCACTGCAGGAAGAGGAGAAACAGTAAGACAACGAGAAAACAAACATCTGAGCAGGAAAAAGGAATATTCAGACTGAACGCTGGAAGACTCACCGCAGTTCTTCAGGGTGTAGAGTGGGTGGTTGGTGGGCAGGGGCTCCGGGACAGTCACATCTAGTCCAGCCCCTGCTATCTGCCCTGTGGAGAGCGCCTGATACAGGTCCTCCTGGTTCACTACACCACCCCTGACATGCAACAGCACAGAGCGGTAACTCCCACAGGACACCTCTCTAAGATGCTACAGGCCGTCTCCATGGGTAAGGACTGATCATTAAAGCCACTTCAACCGTGACCTTCTTAATCAATTTTATCTAGCGTTTTAATGAAATTCTCAGAAATGATATGATCGTACTTGACATTGAGTGGTACAACTTTGATACTTTTTAAAATGAGGAGCCATTCTAATAATGCATGGTACCTGCTGGTGTTAATGAAGATGGAGGTTTCCTTCATCTTAGAGAAGAGGTTTTTGTTGCAGATCTCCTTTGTCTCTGGCGTTAAAGCACAGCACACAGCCAGGAAATCGGACTGCTTCGCCAGCTCATCGAAAGAGACTAAACAGAGAGAAGCTTATTGGGTTTATGAAGTAATTTAACCCAGAAACTCTTCTCTTTTTTCAGAGGTGATGTCTAACATTAGGTCACAGGGTAAACAGATATGTTTGTGACCTCGAATCGTGTCCTCACCGTACTCTGCGTTGATGGCGCTGGCGAGCTCGGGTCTGGGAGCCACATCTGTGTAGATGAACTTCTTCACTTTGAAAGGTGCCAGACGCTCAGCGATAGCCACACCTTCGAACGAAAGCCCATGTTGTCTGACACAAATGTAAAGAGCTGACCCCATCGTGTATTCCATGTCTGTGTGTTTCAGGTGTGCTCACCGATCCTCCCCAGGCCCAGGATCCCTACGGTGCTATTAGCCAGCTCATGACCACACAGCCAGAGAGTCCTCCACGTTCCCCAGCCCCCACTGAGACAAGACAAAAAGACTGAGAGGGACCAATTTAGCCACTGCGGTGTGAGTGTGCGTTAGTGCGTGTCTACGTGTGTTACATTACGTCTTGGCTTCATGCGTGGCCTCTACGAGCCTCCTGGAGGTAGTGAGCAAAAGAGCCACGGTCAGCTCAGCCACAGCATCTGTCAGAACATCTGGGGTGTAGCCCACACGAATGCCCCTGAAGCAACATACACACATAAACAAGGACGCACACAAACACAACCAAACGTACTATATTATACTACAAGATAGTTTGAGACGTATGTTTGTCTGTTTGTCCGCAGTGTTTCTGAAATGGTGATCCATTAACCAGTTTTCATCAGAGGAGGTTGGACACAATCCAACAGACAGCCCGTTACACGTTGGTATCGGTCGGCCTGACGGTGGTGCTGTCATGATCTCTTTTACATTTTGATAGTGGCTTAATTCTCAGTGAAGTTACATGCAGAATGTCTGGACCAAGTCAGGCAAAATAGGTAATGTTTTTAATATTCCTTGTTATTTTGCTGTAAATGGCTGGCCAAGTTAAGTTTGCGTGGCTCATCCATCATCGATAAGTCAACAAGGTTCGTCATTGAGAGACAAAGTCATAATTGTTGGGTCTTTCTGATGAGTGTCCCTGTGGTGCGTTCTGACTTCACACAGTGTGTTAGGAGTCACCTTTTCTTCAGCTCCTCCAGAGAAAGATGATCAAAACCCACAGACATTGTACTGAGAACCTTTAGGTTTGGACCTGTGAGAATATAAGACACGTATAAACAGAAAAACCAATCGAGACGCTGTCCATTACATTGAAAGTTTAAGAGATGGAGGCCTCAGACCTGCAGCATCCAGCAATTCTGCATCGATCTTCTCTGTCAGCACGCAGAGCAGGGCGTCAACACCTTTGACCTTTTGAAGCAGCTCTTTCCTGGGCACTGGGACGTCATCCGAGTCCCATAGCTCAAACTGCACTCTGAGAAAACCAGAAGTTACGACTGACGACCCCAGCAGACAGTTGATCACAAAAGAACAGCGGGAGACGATAGCACAGCGAAACGTCAGCCCAGGCTATGGATGTCACAAGCTGCCACACACACATGTACTGCAGGCCCTAGTAAAGAAACGGGTATACTGCCACTGGGGAACATCGTTTGGACCACCAGTTATTTGTTTACCCTAAAGGGCAAACATGAGCCGTCTTGTTTACTTAAAGTAGACAATGAACTTACAAAGCATACATTGAAACTGCCGGGGCGAGAGAGATCATCCACCACAGTCAATGGATCACTCATCCGAGTTTTTCAAAACAGAAATCATTGACTTCCAGAGGACCGAGCTGAAAAATAGTAAATCCTAAAATGGTAAAAGATGACTCACTGTCCCGATTCACGGAGGATCCTCAGGCCCTCGGGTGGGATCTGTCGGGTGACATACACCTTGGACTGGGTTGACATCTCCCTCTGCATGCCTCTTGTTAGATTTCCAGTGACATTCAAAGGATTAAAAGTGAGGCGCTCGAGCCGACGTAGTGCCACACGACTGCACCACATCGTTAAAGGAGAAGACGGTGGATTTAGACTCCTGCTGTGTACACGTGTGTGTGGCTCAACTTCAGGGTTAGAATCCTGTGTGCACTATTGACCAATAGTTATGGAGGGAGGTCTCTCTCTCTCTATCTCTATCTCTCTCTGAGACACACACACACACATCAATCTAACCTTGTTGCCTCTTTCATCCCTCCCCTATATTGGTGGTCAGTGTGACGTTAATGTTTCACTTGGCCGATGAACTTTGTTTCTTTAAATGTTTTCTGTTTTATCTCTGTGCCTGCAGAGATAAATTCCAATTCTGCTTTCCCGCAGTGGAGTTTCATTATGATTCTATTCAAGGCAATTTATATAAATTCACCCAAAATAAACAAGTACAGTGGAGAGGGCAGTTTCTTTATCTAAACCACATTAATCACAGGAATACTCAGTTTGTACCAGGTTAACCAAATGTCTCCACTTCGGGGTGGCACGCTGGACTGTCCCCCTGCTGGAGTTCCCTCATTCGTTTTGCTGTGCATTCGAAACGGCATACAAAGTAATGCGATGCCTCGTGTGTCAGAAAAGACGACGTAGCAAAGCCTACTTGCTGATATGTGCTTGTCTTATCTAATAGAGAGCGCTGCTCACAAGATCAGATTACTGTGTTATTTATGTGTTGATGTTATCACTCTACTAACTCCTTGCTTGCAATGCTTTTTCCCATTGAAAACTGGGAAAAATGTTGTCTGTTACATTCATTTATAAATATTACCAAATATGTAATATTATCCTAAAGTGTACTGTAAAACAAAGTATTGAATATTACATGTTACTATCACCAGATACGTGTACTGATCATGGATTAAAATGTCATTACTGTCATTCTTTTATTTTTTGTTTGCATAATTGTTGCAATAACTTGAGAAAGAGTTAAATAAACTATACTGGAACATTGTATTTGGACCTTTTTTGTGTTTGTGAGTTGACCACCTCACTTCTCTTTTCCGACATAGATCACCATTTTACTGATAAGTACACAATTTTATCAATGTAACTGTATTACTGTTTGTTGATGTACTACTAGATGTAGTACTGCAATGGTAAAAATGGTAAAAAAAGTTAAAAACAGAATTGTCCCCCTCATACAATAACACAGGATATTTCAATACTATTGCTAGTCATAAATCTGCTCATCTGAATAAGTAGCCAAATCTTCTTCATGCTTTCTTTAAAGTTTATTTAATATAATAACATAATAAGATAATAATAACACAACATAATACCCAAAAGGAAGCACCTCCCATTGAAAAACCTGGCGAAACTGCTTGTCTTTTGTCATCATGCACGGGGAGCGCAAATAAACAATAAAGTGAATAAACCCAAAGCTGCTGTTTATTGGTGGTTGATTGATGCATTTCCACCACATACTGAGCTTCACCATGGACTGTTTTTGCAGCTGCTTTGATTAAAGAGCATAAAATCAATTCAATGTATTGTTTCATTCCACTCTTGCATATGAAAAGTAATGGTTTATGGTTTATTTAAATTCACGGCTACGGTATTACCCGAAAAAGATACAAAGATCAACAATAAAAAAATAAGTGCTTCCACACAGGCTGAAAAGGCCCCAATATAGTCCTACAAGAACATGCTGGCCAAGCAGCATCACTGTGTATCTAATATCTATTTTAAATTTTTCTACAACACTTTGGACGATGAATAATAATATAAAACAATATCGTACGATACTCGTGTCGTTTTTTTGATAATTGAATACTTTGATCCAATGTAATATGATGGACATGATATGCTGTCGTCACGTTCAAAAACTCGGGCGGCTTCGCAGGTCACGTGGTACTGTCATGTTTGTCGATCCTTATTCACGATTCCAGGACGGAACAACTATTGGACGATTTTGACCACATGATCATATTAACCCGGAACCATTCAACGTTTTTAACCACTCACAAGCCTTTCATTCGATGTAGTTCCTCGCGCAGACTGACAGGTGGAAAACCTATGATCATTTGGCTACGATTATTAAAGCGTATTGTTAATTAGCAGTTTTATCGTTACAATAATTACAGTTGATAGATGTCCAATCCGCGGGCTTACTTCCAGTCTGCATGTCATCACTTTAGCGGGTTTGTAACCGTTGATCGAGTTAGCTCGGAGCCGGCACCTGGCAGCAGCGCTACATGCTAACACTGAGCTTCCTTCACTAGATTAACAGCTAACGTTGTTATGCTAGTTAGAGAGTGAAAGGTAACTTGTGATATTAAGCTGCTGGTACCTCAATATTGTAAATGACTGTGTCTTCAGTTTATCAGATTAACACTGCTGATAACTACAGCCAATACAGACAGAATATGGCAAGCAGCAGTCATTTAGCTACAACAGGGCTGGGTTCAGCAATGCCGGCTTATTGTGCTAACTGTAATAGTTGTAAAGCCGGAACTGATCTATTTTGCAGATAGAGTTCGTTTTAAGAGCAGCATTCAGCATGTGAAACTTAACTTTCGTCTTCTGCCACAAAAGCCTTTAGAAATGTGTAAATTGGTGTCTCCCATTAATCATTGTCTGTACTTTTATTATTATATGTGTAATACATCTAGCCACTGTGTCTAAGACTGTTAAATGTCCCCCTTTTCCCTTCCCAGCATGTCAGCAGACTCGATGGAGATTGACGACTCTCTTTACAGGTGATGTCTCAGGAAGTTGGTCAGACTTGTGCTGTTTTCATGAATAAATACAATATCTGTCAATAATACTTAATACTCAATAATACAGTGCAGGTGGACTTGCTATTTAGTCTTGGACATATTTTGCCAGTTCATCTAAGTAACTCCCAGAGCTGGATGATTTGTTAAAAAAAATCAAATTGAGATAACTGCAACTCATATTGCAAATGTTATTTAAGCTCTGGTGGTGAGATCGCCCTTGTAACAGTAAAAACTCTGTGTCGACAAATTATTTGAAATGTATATGTATTTTTATATGACAGACCGATTACCAAGCTTTTAGCAAATTGGTATGCATTTTATGTATATATATGTACAGTATATACATATACAGTATATATATATACAGTATATCTATATGAATAGAAATTAAGATTGGTTAAAGGGTTTAGTGTCATTTTCATACACAAAATGAAATTCAATTAGGGAAACCCCAAACAATGCC
>OMNV01009197.1:51981-62093 GCA_900303265.1 Brotula barbata | reverse complement strand
GAATTTAAAATAAAAAGCAGACACATTATTATTCGAAAATAAAATGGACATTACAGACATATTTATAAAACCAAAGGACTAAATGTTACTAATCAAAGATTGATAAAAATAGGACAGAACTTGATACTCTCTCCTGTCTCTCTCTCTAGCCGCCAGCGCTATGTGCTGGGAGACAGTGCAATGCAGCAGATGGCCCAGTCCTCAGTCTTTCTCAGTGGAATGGGAGGACTAGGTGTAGAGATAGGTGGGCTCACTTCCATACTAAAAACAATTATTTCATAGTGTGTACATACATAACCTTTAATGTTTACTGTCATGTTAACTGAGCACCTATCTTGTTTTGCAGCAAAAAATATTGTCCTGGCTGGTGTGAAGGTATGCACATTCAGAGAAGTAAATTCTGTCATGGCAGCGTATGTATGTGTTTTTTTTTCAATTTGTTTGTCTGTACATCAATCCACAGGCAGTCACCCTGCATGATACAAAGCAGTGTGAGACCTGGGATCTGGGCTCCAACTTCTTTATTCACCAAGAGGATGTGTCAGGCCAGAAGAAGAGGTAATACACACCAGAGAGCTGAGCCTCTCGGAACTCTTGATATTCTTAATCTACTGTAATAGTGATTACTCTAATCACGTGTTATTCTGTTGTAATCACTTCACAGTGTTCTCTCATTTTATACTGCTCTTCTTTTGAAGTTGAATTGCTTATGTGCATTCACAATGCAGTGTATCTCACATTCACTCTCATCATCTATCATCTGTTCGCACTCTGTGCTGGATGACATCTACAATTCCACAGAGTGGAAGCTGTGTGCCCTCGGGTGGCGGAACTAAACCCCTACGTCCATGTTAATATGTCTTCCATTACTGTGGACAACAATACTGATCTCAGCTTTCTCAAAAAGTACCAGGTAAGAGATTTCAACACTGACTAGTCATCCCATTTGCAGTGCATATAACACTGATTTATACTAAACAAACTATGATCTGCTGGGGTCAGGACCCACATCACCATTACAGTATGATGAAGTCACATTGGTTTTATCAAAAAGCTTGGATGCTGTGATGGCAGGCAGCTTGTTACTTCCTTTGTTTGTCTTTTTTTGTTTTTGTTGTCTCAGGTTCGGTGCATCTTGCGCTGTGCTCTTCCAATTTTTCTGAGAGTAAAGAGCAAAATATTTTCACACTGTGGAGGTGATAATAGAGGGTGCTATGATTATAGTTCAACGGTTCAAGTGGTCATTGCGTGTTGTTGGAAGGTTCCTTCAAATCCAGGCTGCATTTCATAGCCACATGTGAAGGATCCCTCTGTTATGACTTCGGTTGCCTTTCACCTTCAAACGATACACCCCATGAAATGAGACACAGCCTCAGCAGGCATATCCAGCTGTCCTCACAAGTCACACTGGGCCGATGAATTGAAGGCTTGGTGTGATGTTAAAACGTTTTTGCATTCTGTTCTGTTACTTTACAAGTCACTGATTGGTCACTGTTGTTAGTCAGTAGTTGAGGACCTCGTTGAAATGACACAGCTAATCACCGATAGACCAACTAGATGTATGTACTTACTTATTAATTATCAGAAAAACAACAGCTTTCTGTAATTTAGTTCTAGACTGCGGGTTAACACATTCCAAAAATTCATAATTATAATATGTTTGTGGTGTTTGTTTGTGCTCTCCTGTGACCTCCAGTGTGTGATCCTGACTGAGACCAGACTGAGTCTACAAAAGAGAGTGAATGATTTCTGCCACTCTCAACGACCTCCCATAAGAGTAGGTGTACAGTCCTACAGCAGTTATACATCAAAGCACACTAAATAATTGCAACATACATGTGGGGAAGACAAAATAGTCCACCCTTAACCAATGATATCTTATTTCCCTGTCAGTTCATTGGCTGTGATGCCCATGGAATCTGTGTGCGGGTGTTTTGTGATTTTGGGGAGGAGTTTGAGGTGTCGGACCCCACAGGAGAGGAGCCCAAGGAGATTTTCATCCAAAGTATCACACAGGTAGTCTGACCACTTTGGACATTTGATCTTACCTTCCTCTTGAACCTGTTCCTCCCATCATTTCTAATAACGTATATATATCACTATATAAGACTAAGGGGCTGGGGTGGTTTGTGTTACCTTTAGAATACCTTAATGCTCTGATATTGTAATTCAGTAGTTGTAATTCAGTGTACATTGTTTCTGCTCTGAACACAACATGTTTTGATCTTTGACCATTTAGGACAATCCAGGGGTTGTAACCTGCATGGACAACAGACCCCATGGCTTACAGACAGGCCAGAACGTCATTTTCCGAGAGGTCCACGGCATGGAGGAGCTCAACGGCACAACACGGCTTGTTTCAGGTATCGACCTGCATTAGAAACAACAAGTTTGCTCTATAACTTTAGAAGTTTGTCTAAAAGGTTTATTTGTTCTCTAAAATTATTGTATTTTTGTATCAGGAATTCAGAACAAATTGCAGATTTGGACATCTTTTACGATATGATTCTTGGTCAAGGCAAAAAAACTCAAAACAAGCAGAATTATCATTTTTTTATGGTGTGCTGCTCAGTTGAACACTTTGTACTGCTGACCAGAAAGTGAGAAAGGTAGCCTGTTCCACCCAGCCATGCAACATGTATCACGCAGTGGATGTTCAGTGGATGAGCATGTATCCAATGTGGGAGTCAAGTCAGCAAATATTAGGACAGGATTTTGAAGCATGGAATGGATTTTTGGAAAACGTCTCCCCAGATTCTTCTGTCAGCCTTTCTTATTGTTCTTATGTGTGTGTGTGTGTGTCTTTCAGTTCTTTCTCCTCACAGTTTTTCAATTGGAGACACATCTCACTTACAACAGTATGCACATGGAGGGTTCTTTGCCTTGGTGAAAACTCCGAGGACCTATAGATTTGTAAGTCAACTTGTTGTCACGACAGAACAGAAAGCGTTTCATTGCAAGCATAATAATGTGTGTATCCCTGCTTTTATACCACTTGCGTCACGTATGTTACAGGAGACAATAGACAAACAGTTGCGTGATCCTCAGATTCTGATACCAGACTTCAGTAAACCCGAGGTCAGTATTCAGAGTATCTGTTGATGTCTTGTTAGTTTGTTGAATGCAACTGTTTACTCACAATCCTGTTGAAACTCTCCCCATCAGGCTCCGTTACAGATCCATGCAGCCATGTTGGCCCTGGACAACTTCCAGGAGCTGCACAACAGACTTCCCAAAATTGGGTAACAGGAGCTTCCCTCTACTTTTCCTTTTAGCCACTTGATGTCTGTACCGCTAGAAATTTTTTTGAATGGTTAGATAACAGAGACTTGTTGAGATGTATTGTTTTGAGCAGTTTTATTTTGATGCCATCAGGTGCTTACAGGATGCTGAGGTTTTGCTGAAGCTTACAGAGGAAGTTAATGCAACTCTCAGGAACAAAGTGAGTTTCCACCTTTTTGCTTTTTGTGGTCACTTTGCCACATGTTTTAGTTTCTTGCATTTGTAGAGAAAATCAAACATCCCATGGCACGTGATTGTTAATGTGTGCGCACAGACACTCACACAGAGCGGACCAAGCATCTCAGCTCACTCTCTCACTTCCTCGCCTTTTGTTTCAGGCTCCACTGAATACTGAGTTGGTGCGCTGCTTGTGTAGAACTGCAAGGGGAGCTCTCTCTCCACTAGCAGCCGCAGTGGGAGGCCTAGCCAGTCAGGAAGCTCTCAAGGCCATCACAGGAAAGTTTGCACCCCTGCAGCAGTGGGTAAGAAACGTCAGAATCAAACTGTGGGTCCCATTTGAACTAACAGTGTATGAACTTAGTGGTAGCTCTTTTTTGCTTCCTATTTATTCTCCCTTCTTTTCTGTCTACCCTCTGTTAAGTTTTATCTTGATGCCATTGAGTTAGTCGGGCCACTTCAGTCGCTTCCTACAGAGGAATTTTTGCCCAGGGGTGATCGGTACGATGGACTAAGAGCTTGCATCGGTGAATCATTGTGTGTGAAACTACACAAACTCAGGATCTTCATGGTAAGAGTTGCTCAGTGCTGTAAAAGAGCTATTCAATTTTGGCCTCTGTTGAGATGTTTCTGAATCCCCTCTGTTTTGTCTTCCAGGTGGGCTGCGGTGCCATTGGCTGTGAGATGATGAAAAACTTTGCACTTCTTGGAGTGGGGTTGGCCAAGAGCTCAGGAGAGGTGCCTGTTCCTTGTCTGCTTCAGTCTTTTTCTGTTGAACTGAGTTATATAACATTTGGAGTCAGAAGTTGTGTTGTATGTATGTATTCTCTGTGACCTGATACACTGCATCTGTCCATGCATCCTCAGGTGTGTATCACAGACCCAGACCTTATAGAAAAGTCCAACCTCAATCGGCAGTTTCTCTTCAGACCCCACCACATACAGGTGAAAGATACTTCCTTTTCCTCTTATCTACCCTTTTCCTTCCTTGACTTTTTATGATCTCTGTTTATCCAGGCAAACTTAGCTTACCTGATTTTATTTACTAACACCACCGTTTACATTCAAATATATACATTCACGGCCAGTTTTGAGATTATGATGGGACATGCTCCATCTGATGACAACAATATCCATGTACAATCAATTCCGTGTCCCACTTTTGCCTGAGGTGACTCTTAAGTTGTCTTTCTATTGTTGCCTATATCTGATGCCTTCAAAACGTGCGCTGAATTTAGTGAGTGGTGTGTGATTTTTGTGGTGTTTTTCCATCAGTTCCATCACTAGTGTTTCCTTTTTGTCCTCTATTAGTCATTTAGCCACCAACTGTTTTGTACAGCAGTAAGAAACACAAACATACCTTTTCCCTGCTTTTCTTGTTTTCAGAAACCTAAGAGTACCACTGCAGCTGAAGCCACTCATGAGATCAACCCAGATCTTCAGGTGGATGCTCACCTCAACAAGGTGTGTCCAGCTACTGAAGGGATCTACAATGATGACTTCTACACCCGCTTAAATCTAGTGGTCACCGCGCTCGACAATGTGGAAGCCCGCAGATATGTGGACAGGTCAGTGAAGGCATCAGAGCGTTATAAATTCCACTGGTAGGTTAAATGTGGTAAAGATTTCTATGAATTTAGTGTGTATCGGTCATTATGAGTTTGAGTTGTAAGTCATCCCTAAAACGGTCTGTTTGTTCATTGTGTTAATGTCTGGTTTGATGTCATTTATATCTACAGAGTACACTGAGAACTCCCATGGCATGTATGTAGAAGTTGGCAGGGTATCTTATTAAACATTTCTCATAGATCCTGAAATTGTTTTTTTTTCTACAATTATTCAATCTTCAGCCGCTGTGTATCCAATCAGAGAGCTCTCCTGGACTCTGGCACCATGGGAACTAAAGGACACACAGAAATCATTGTGCCAAACCTGACAGAATCCTACAATAGCCATGTGAGTCTGTGTGTATGATTTGCATCGGTGTTTTACCCCTCAGCTCGATATTTCAGTTCCATCATTTGTTTTTCGTCTCACTGTGAACAGTAAGGTCCGCACACTGCTGTCCGCACACTCCTCAGAATAGTTTCAGTTACGAAAACACTGTCGTGGATCTTCATCAGGGAAGTCACAGCACCGTTCAGACCTTACTCACTTCCTGTAGTGACTTCTTCTCTGTGTAGCTCCATAAATTGTTCGGATGTCTGTACTTTACCTATCCTTTTATAACTGTTCATATACACAAGTTGTATCGAGAAATGTCATACACGTATTTTTCCTTTTTCACCAGAGGGATCCCCCAGAAGAGGAAATCCCATTTTGCACTCTTAAATCCTTCCCTTCTGTCATAGAGCACACCATCCAATGGGCACGGGACAAGGTCTGTTTGCTGAAATCCCAGTGGGGTTCCTCTTCACTGTAGAAAGTTGAATGTCATATAAAGAGTTTCTATCGTGTCCTTGATTGGTTTTGTTGTGGTTTGTCTAGTTTGAGAGCGCCTTTGTCCACAAGCCTTCCATGTACAATTCGTTTTGGCAGACCCACTCGTCAGCTGAAGCAGTCCTACAGGTAATGCTTCAGGTGTCATGGGTGGTATTGTGTCTAAACCACTACAAAAATGTAAGTGTATTTTTGAAGTTGTTTTTAAAGGCCTTTTTTTTGTATGTTTGTATATAGAGGATTCAGGCGAGGGAAAATCTGGAGGGGGCCTTCCAGGTCGTTAAGCTGCTAAGCAGGCGGCCCAGCCAATGGGAGCAGTGCATTGCTGTTGCCCGCCTGAAATTTGAAAAGTATTTCAAGAGGAAGGTAATACATCGCACTAGACGATCTGTTCCCACCTGAATGTGTGTATTTAACCAATTTTAAAATTGTGTAGGTATTCAGCTGTTGCATAATATCAATGTTATCTGTGTGTAGGCTTTACAGCTGTTGCACTCGTTCCCTCTGGATACAAGGTTAAAAGATGGAAGTAAGTTTTGCATAAACAAAAAATACATTTACATTACAAGTAGCCCCATTTGGCCTCAAGGTTATTTGATGTAATTACGGTGATTCAGGTAATGATGAGTTGATCATTTTTGCTAGCTCAATTCATGTTGTTGGGTTTTTTTTATTTCCTGACTTTACAAATAGAAATGAGGAAACAGAAGTACAGTTGTTTCAATTTCCAAGCATTACTGATGAATCAGAAAACATAATCTTAATATATCTCTGAATTTCAGTGGTGGGGTTGCCCTCAGATCCTATCTTACAAGATAAGGAACATTTTGAACTCTTTGTTCTCTTCTTCAGGTTTGTTTTGGCAGTCCCCAAAAAGGCCTCCATCACCCATTGATTTTGACTTGAAAGACTCTTTGTAAGTATCCTCTTATTCTTTTTACAGCCTCTTTTGCCTGTTTCACATCTACGTTTGCCAAAGTTTTCGCTTTTCCCATCAGGCACTTCACTTTCATTGTCAGCACAGCCCGGCTCTTTGCAAGGATTTATGATATCCCCCTCTCAGAAAAGGTAGGTCATGCACACACACGGCTGAAAAAATGCATTTTTGTTATGGTGACTAGTCATTTATGCAATGTGGAATTCACAGAGGGCAACAATAAAGAAATTTTAAAAAAGTAATTAATAATCAAGAAAGTAATTGAGGCCAAGCCGAAAAAGGACATCACGTGAACGCCTCTGTCATGACGCACATCACTTTGATATGAAGACTGAAAATGGAAATAAAAGTGAGACACCTTTTCCTCTTTCTACCTCAGGATCTTTCTGAGGAGGCAGTGGCCAGGATTCTCGCTGATGTCAAGATCCCACAGTACCAGCCTTCAGAGAAAGTGGGCTTACGCATCCATCACACGGTTTGTTCAATGCTTTGATTGTGTCTTAAAACTCCTGACTCTATTGGATCTGTCTTTTCAGTCTATAGAAACAGATGAGACGGCAAAGAAGCCTGATCAGATGAAGTTGCCTCTGAACAGTGAAGAGGAGATTGAAGCCATCACACAGCTGGAGCAGGTTATATCTGCTAATGGTGTCACACCAGGTATGTAAAAATATACACTCAACCCTGCTGTCCCAAACGCCTGCAGCACTGTGGTGCATTCCACTATTGTACCTCACTGCCAGTTTTTTGAAGAAGAGGCAAATGAACACTTAAGTGTTTTTGTGTCCAGAAAAATCATTTGATACAATGTGACATCACAAAGTTTTTCCATGAATGTGTGTCATTCGTAGAGAGGTTACAGATGAGCCCATTGCAGTTTGAAAAGGACAATGACAGCAATGGACACATGGACTTTGTCGCCTCAGCATCAGCTCTCAGAGCGAAGATGTACGCCATCGAGCCTGCTGACCGTCTCAAAACCAAACGCATCGCTGGCAAGATAATTCCTGCTATTGCCACGGCAACAGCTGCAGTGGCCGGATTAGTAAGAACAGCCTCTCATGTTGTCCTCCACTGTAAACTCATGTTTAAGACTTTTTCACATTTATGCCTCTCCATTAAAACCTAGTTATTCCAAAAAGTTGGCAGGGAGTAAAAACTGCATCGTTTCAGGAAAAACTTATTGCCTGGACGATGTCAGCTACTAGTTATAATTACCAGCATTAATACATACTAATGTATAATGTATTTGACATGAGGATGATTTATTGTTGTTTGTTTGAATTCATTTGAAGGGCTTTCTGAAATGATCTTTAGTGTACAGATCTTTAGGGACTGTGGCTTTTTCAACCTTATAAAAAATGTTGTCATCTCTGAGTTGATGAAATTAAGACCCAATCAATCTGTATCAATTGTCAAATTTTGTATTATTATTTTGACCCAGGTGTCCCTAGAGATGATCAAGGTGATTGGAGATTATGAGTTTGAATCTTTCAAAAACTGCTTCTTTAACCTCGCCATCCCTGTGATGGTGCTCACTGAAACTGCTCCAGTTAAACGGGCACGCATCAGGTAGGAGAAATGTCTAAATGCAGCATTTTCATTTGCGTTTATAATTTTTACAATGCAGAATAGATACAATGCTACATTGTCTCTTTTCCAGGGACAATATCTACTTCACCATCTGGGACTGTTGGACCATCTCTGGCCACGAAGACTTCACCCTCTCTGACTTCATGAATGCTGTCAGGGTGAGAAACTTAGATCACATTTTCCCGGGCTGATTGTTTTTCTGCATTGGATATTTGTCTTAAGACATTTCCCTTTTCATCCATACTTTTTAGGAAAAGTATGGAATTGAACCCACCATGGTGGTACACGGTGTGAAGATGCTCTATGTGCCTGTGATGCCTGGACACTCCAAGAGACTCAAACTGACGTAAGTGCTTCACCTGGAGAACTTTTACCAGAAACAGAATTCGCAGTTTACGATCGGCTACATGATTCGTGTGTTTGGTTATGGCAGACCAGATTGTTTGTTTTTGAGTTCTCACTAATCATCACACGAACCAGTAGAGCCCGACCGATGTATCGGCCCCCTGATTTCAGTCGCCGACATTGGGCCATGGCAGATATATCGGTATAACCATATATGTTCACCGATGCACCGATATTAAAACTATTTTAAGGCAGAAAAAACGTGGACAATTGGTTTTAAAAAGTTACTGAGACGCAGTGCTGGAAAGTACCCCCTCCCCCCATCTTTCACAGCAAGCCTATATGCTACATTAGCTTGCAAGCTAACCACACAGCTACCACTTTAACAGCTGAGTGGAAGCTAACACGTGAGCATCTCAGTCCATTCTGCCCATAACGTTATAGCCAAATTAATTAAATCAGGCTGTAGGTAAACTTGTTATAATCTAGCATTATAGGCAGAATGGACTACACTGTGACAAAGTGTCGATAGCTTGTAGATGTTCCCAAACAAACTGCATTGCTGGTAAGATAATTCCCACTACATGTAAGATTCAGAATTATCACCTAAGTAAATCTGAGGACAGTGTTGATGTGTGTTTGTTTAAGATGATTGACATGATTCGTCCCACCTCCAAACTAAGCCACTGGACTTCACTCTGCCCCAACTCTCCACAGAATGCAGAAGCTGATCAAACCATCGGCAGAGCGCCGCTATGTTGACCTCACTGTGTCATTTGCTCCGGAGGCAGATGGAGACGAGGACCTCCCCGGACCTCCTGTCAGGTACTACTTCAGCCACAACAGAGAGACGCCCTGATGGCTTCCTTAGCGTTGCCATCAAACCTCTTGTGTCCTTATTTCCCTTCTGTCACGTATAATGTTGTATCCCAATAACCTGGGCTGGGGCCAAGAGCTTTTTCTCAGGATGTGAGGACAAAGCTCCTGGCCCCAACACAAGCCCCCATACCTTAAGGAGCAAAGGCCAGTCCTGGTCCCAGTTGTTCTTGCCTCAGCTCAAGTGGAACATGAGGCTGCTTGAAGTAGCACTTAACTGTACCTGTGTACATATCTTTTCTCTGTTCTGTTTTCTACTCGGGTTGAATGCACAGGTCTGCCTGTGTCAATGCCTTAAGTCATTAATAACATTTTTCTGTTTGTGGCTGAGTCTGATTAAATACTATGTTTACAGAAAGCTGCATATTCCCAACATACTGCACCATTTTTCCTCATTTGCGAGGCTCTAACCGTGGTGGGGGGGGAAGTAGAGTGAGCTAAAATGAAGTGGATTTTTTTTTTG
>OMNV01009197.1:0-44626 GCA_900303265.1 Brotula barbata | reverse complement strand
CTGGCAGACACCATCAGTTTGTGTATAGAACTATAGCCCTTACTGGACTGTGTGTGTGTGTGTGTGTGTGTGTGTGTGTGTGTCCGTCCATACCTGGGCTCTGGCGTTGTTGCAGAGATATATAATACGCATCTTTTGCTCCCCAGCACACAGACAGTCCAATCAGCACGAGTCCCTCACTGCCCCTCACTGGAAAACCATCAGCTGTGGAAATCTTCTGATCAGCTGCTGACTCTGCACAGGAAAAAAACAAAAACGTTTGTATGGGGAGACGGCATGAAACGCATCATGTGCTGACAAATGTTTCAAAACAATAGCTGTGTTGCTTATCAATAGTTAATGAGGCAACGCAGTATGGACAGAGACGTACTGACATGAAACGTCAGTGTCAGTGGGCCATCCGGTCGGTAACAAATATCTCTGCTGGTAAGTTTGGCGTTAGTGGACATTTTCAAAACGATGCAGCTTTTCCGGTAACTTACTACCTTTTGGACAGGTGGCTGTGTAGCCCGGCAAAAACTATGCCACTTTTTTGAGAGCCAATGATGAGCGCTGGCAGAAGTAAAGAGAAAACTGTCAAAATAATAACTGTCACCGGCCGGTCACATGACCAACTGTCGCCAACTGTTTCCCTCTAAAAATCCTAACTGTCATCGATTGATTTCTTGCTCAACCGGTAGCTTGTAGTGGGGCTAATTACTTCATTAAGGAAGTAGTTCAGCTACATTATATCACGAGTAGCTTGTAGTTTAGTAGTGTTATCAGCTACTGGATGACTTGAATTTCCTTTGGGATTAATAAAGTATCTGTCTGTCTATCTGTCTGTTTGTCTGTCTGTCTATCTGTTTATCTGTCTGTCTGTCTGTCTTGTTTGAAAAGCTACCCTTTCAGAGCAGACTCCTTTAAACTGATTCTCTTTAAACTGAACAGTGTATTTCACATCTTAATGTAAAGTCGTGACTTTGTACCTCGGCTGTGCTTCTCTCCGATCCTCTCCTCCGTCTGCTGCCTGTGTTCCCTCTTTTCACAGGCCAGAGCCAGGGAATACCTCTGCTTTGTTTTCCATTCATTCATGAAAGTGTGGAAGAGGCGCCGGTCACTGGCCACATCTATGATGGAAAATTCCCCAGAGAGGCTGGACGAGAGTGATGCATCCTGGGATAGCTGAAGGGTGAAACCTTCACTAACGTGGGAGGGATGCTTCCGTTTGTTTAATGAACTTGACTGTTGAACTGAGTGAATGGCTGCACTGGGGTGTATGTCAGGCCCGGGTGGGGTCTTCGGTTTCTGCCCCAGTTTGGATTCAGGGTTAGGGTCGGATGCGGATTCAGGCTGTTTGTCTGGATCATCTGATAGCTGAGCAGATCTGAGATTATGCCTATCTTCTGAGTGAGATTTAGGATATTTTGCAGGTACTGGTTGCCCTGGGAGGAGGTTTGAGAGGGTGGACCGGTTGTGTATCCTGGCAGCGACAGGCGGCGACTGGACGGATAAGGTGGTTAGTTTTACTCTGGGCGTTACAGGTGGCGTTTCCTGAGTAGGGGGAATAAGATCGCCAGCCGAGCCCGGTCTCTGTGCTGCATTCTCAACGCTGTACTCCGCTGTGTCTTGCCTCAACTGCTCATTTGGAGAGTCACTCTCACCAGCAGCAGACTGCACGTTCGGTGCCTTTCTGGCCACCTGCATGGAGTGTGGAGGTTTTTCTGGAACACTGTTCGCAGCAGCAGCAGCATCTGTGTGAGTGCCTGTGATGCCTGTCGTTATGTGTTGCCAGGGCTGGTCGGACATACTCGGCCAGCGGTCAAAGATCTCTTGTAGATCGGGGCTGCAATAAAGAGTTCTTTCAGGTGCGTTTTGGACGTGTGGATATTTGAAAGCTGCCTCATCTGTCAACACAACATTCCCTTCCTCCTCCGTTTCTTCCTCGCTGCCATTTTCGCCCTGTTCCTGTGGCTTTTCCTGTCTCCCACCTGATCTGTTTTTGTGTGGGCGGCTTTCATTAATCTTGGCGTCGTCCTGGTGGAGCTCATTTTGATTAATGATGCAGTCTGGTTTTGCTTGTGTGTGGCCGAGTTCTGGCGTTGAGTGTGACAGCTGTTGCTCAGAGAGAACGTGGCTGGTTGCTTGTTGTTTTTGAGTTCTCCCTGTGTGTCTGAGCAAAGTCTGCCTCTCCAGGAAGTGTTCCCCGACTAACAGAGAGTCGCCCCATTCTGATAGGTTGAAGGAGGACTCGCCCCATCGGACTCCCTCCTGCTTTTCTGCCTCCTGGTTGGCAAGAAGCTCACTGCTTCGTCGCTCCCTTGTTGATGGAAGTTGGCGCTCATCTCTGATCTCCTGGCTAACCGGCTCCTTTCGCTCTGATTCATCGGGGATCTGGTGTGGACTGAGACCAGCCAGCAGAGACGAATCGTACAGAGAATCAAACAGGAAGCTGCTGCTTCTGTTGGCACTCTCAGAGTCGTCCTGATTGGCCTCATTTGCATCACCGCCGGCTTCATCTTCAGCCATGTCAAAACCACCACCTGGACCAGGAGAAATCTGTGAAAACACAAACATAAAGGTAACATTGAAATCACACTCAATGTACAAAATAACACGGGCTTCTTGTCCAATTTTGTGTCACTCTGCTCTCTCACCTGGTGACTGGTGTCTAGGATGAGTTCTATCTGGCTGTTTGTAATAGAAATATTTAATCTGGGACATGTGTTGTTAGGCAGGACCTCATCTTCATCCTCAATCGACTCTCCAGCATCCTCCACATTTTCCTCCACTTGCCCATTCATTCCCTTCTGGGTCCCGTCTTTGTGTTTGTATGCATGTTGAATAAGGATTCTCTCTGTCTGAGTGTCCAATTCAAAGCTGTCACCAAAACTATCCAGGTCTTTTTTAGCATCCCTCTGACCCTCTTCATCTTTCTCATCTCCGGCATATAGCTCAGGAGATGAGAAATGATCTACTTCTCGTCCCTTGACCCTTCTTCGTTTGGCCGCAGGAGAAACTATGGGACCAGAGGCAGGAGAGCTAGAAAGTGGAAAGTCTAAACTCTCAGCGTTTTTAGGAATAGGGTCATTGGGAGGAATTTGAAAAGTGCCAGGCATCTGGGAATTTTGGATGGAGACAAACACGGCGGGCTCCGACTGCTCCTTGTCTTGTAGACTTGTGTCAGTTTGGATGGAGTGAAGTACTTTGCTCAGGGCTCTGGAGTGCCTCAGTAAAGCTGGTAGCACAGGTGATATGGTCAGTCCATTGCTACCTTCTCCCTTCAATGTCCTCGCAGAAACGCCGTGTTGTTCATCCACCCGGGATACCGGGGCTCTGAACCGAGGAGGACGCCTGGGGGAAGGAGTAGACTGAGGAAGATGCAGAGGTTGAAGCAGGGGGCTCGAAACGATCTCAGCCAATTCTTGCGTCAGGCTCCTTTCAGGAACAGGCTGGTCTGATGGATGACTCTTTGGTCTCGTCTGTCCTTTGTCCTCTGGGTTGTTGCACTCTTCCCTTGCTGGCGCTAACCTCTGGTGAGTTTCTCTTTTTTCAGATGGATTTTCTGTATCGGTTAATTTTGCACTTCTCTCTCCTGTCAGCTTTGTGTCTTTGGCTCGAATCACTGACCCCTCATTAGACGACTGTGCTCCGTTTGTCTCATTCTTGTCCTCCTTTATTTGTATCTCCATTTTTCTCCTTACTTTCTCTTCCATCTGTTCAGGCTCGGTCTTCCCCTGCTCTCTCTTGGTATCTTCTTCCTGCCTGCTTGCCTTCCCTTTCCCGTCCAACACTATCATTTTACCCATCCTTTCCTCATCCCTGTGACTGTTAGTATCTCTGCCCTTGTTTTTCCTGAACCTTTCCTCCTCTGTATGATCTCTACGTTTGTCTCTACGTGTTCCATGCGAGCTACAATTTGAAGTGGAAGGTTTTTCAGAACTAGACTGGCTGTTGTGATAGTCATCAGAGGCGTTGGTAGCAGGGGCCTCAGGAGGGAGTGTTCCTGGGTCCCACTGAACTCCTAACTGGGCCAGATCTTCCTGAAGGAGCAGCCTTGCTTCAGAAACTATCTCAATGGCCGCTTCCTGTTCCGTCAAGGCCCGATCACCACTGACCCAGACGCAGCGCAGACGGCGTCTCTCAGCTGCCTCCACTTCACTCTCATCCACTGCACGCTTAGAGCTGAGGAGGACAGATAGTACATGGTTGGCCTCATGCCCAGAGTTGAAAATGTTTGTTGCTCATGTTGGATCATTACTTTAGATTTCTAAATAGTTGCAGCTTCTAGCACCTATCTACTGTATTTCCTGAACCTTTTTGAGTAAAAGGGCAGTTACAATTTGGCAGGAAACAAACAAAAATGCAGAAGTTGCATTGTATCGGTTCTGTGTTGAAATATAACCGACCTGCCTCTATTTAATGTTTTGCGGAACACACACAGACATTTTTATTTACCTCTTAAATGGGACCGCATTCCTCAAGGCTTTCTCCACATCAGATACAGTAGCTCTGGCCAGTTCAGCAACTGTACATAGACCTTGTGCATACAGGGCTCTGGCTCGTGTTCCATTCAAGAGGGAAACCCTGACCAGGTCAATCAGCTCCCGCTGGACCCCAAAGCTCAGCCTGGTCTGGTACTGGGACAACAGCAGCTCCATGGTGTGCCAGCCCAGACGCTTGCAGAACACTGTTACCATACCTGAAGGTTAACAGAACACCATTCACTCATATTGTGTGCTGCGTTTTGGTTTTTAGGACTTTGTAAACCCAGCTCCCCTCACAGACTAGAATATGTCAATGTACTGTACAGGTTCATGCTCATATTCACTCAAAATGATTTAGTCACATTCTGAACTGATCGCACACATTTTTGTATAGGGGGAGCAGAGAATGAGAGCGGGATTCCAAACTCGTCCTACAGTGACACCGTTTTGCTCGGTATCTCAAGAAATACGTGTTTAACACCTACCGTATTTTGATGATCGAGCAGAAATGACACTGAAAACCTTTTACAGATTGTTACTGTTCTGACTGAATTCAAGCAAGAGTGTTGAGTGTGTACCTGCATATGTAGAAGCAGACTGCTGCAGAGACTGTAACTGCCCCCTGTTGCAGTTGTATTTGGCTGCTACTGTTCCCAAAGGCACCTCACTCACCAGATCCCGAAGTACAAGAGTGGTGAAGAATCTTTGATGAGACAGATGTAATATGCAGCAGTGTTAGTTAGGACAACCATGGCTGGAATTTTTGGATTTTTTTTTAATGTATTTACCATGATGATGCAGAGTTTGGGTTTCTTCAAACTGATTTTTTACAAGTGAAATTAAAACGATCAAAAGGTAGCTACATGAGAGGGACTATTACCCAATACTATGTTCTACTGACAATGTAATGCTTCTTATTTATGTCATTTTTGACATTACCGTTTATGAATAGCCATCTGTCTTTGCTGCTTTTCTGTTTTAGCAACCAGTTTCCCACGGACAGACCGTGCAAGAAAACATTCCTGGACTCCCACTAACTCTGCTACTCTCTTCATTGATGATGAGAGCTGCTCCCACAGGCAGAAGAACTGATACCAGTCGATGGTGGTCCATTCAGCATACAATGGGGTGATCTGAGCAGAAACCAGACAAAGATTGGTGAGGGCCAGGGTAAAGTTTGTACATTTGAACACAGGGTAACTTTGGTCAAATGATGACACTTTGGTTGATTTAGAGCTAGAATTTCATTCCCATTACGTTAAGCGATGGACATAGTGGACAAAAAGTCTTTAAACAATGAACACAAGAATTAAAAACATTCACCAGATACAGAATGTGCAAGTCATTTTCCAGTACAAATCCCTTCATGGCACGCTGGAGGTCGGCAAATATTCCCAGAGCCTCAGGAGGAGAGAGGGAGGAGGACAGTGTGGCAGCACCGAGTTGGGTGGGACAGTACCGTTCCTCTGGATATATGAAGACGGAGGAGGAGGCGTGAAAAAGCTACAGCTAAATATTTTGGCTTTTAATATGACACATGTTAAAGTTAACAGAATTCTCAGTGTTATTTTACGAAAATAAAAGCAACAGAAATGTAATTACCTTGTCCATCCCTCTGGATGCTGATAAATTCATTCCCAATCAACCATTCTACACAAGCCTCGATAGCCCCTTTGCTGCTCTGTGCATTTGATTCCTCTTTGTTGTCACTCTCCATGCTGGCAGCCAGCAGTGAGCACGAAGCATACAACCTCACATCCTGTGGAGTACTGGCAACGCCTCCGACAATGATCTGTGAATTGGAGTTACATTTTTGAGGGACTATCAGTTTAAGAGAGCGAGTGAATAAGCGCATGTAAAGGGCTATCCTACCTCCAGGATGGCTCGTAGCATGCTAGTGGTGACGCCTTCTCCCTCCCTTTTCACCAGGCAGCTTCTAATTGGCCGAAGATCCCCCTGGAGGAGACTGATACCTTTCTGACGCTCTGCCTCCTTACATACCAGCACGCTTTCACCTGAGAGAAGAAGATCAAACACATTTGAAAACTAGAATGCACCCTGTGCTCAGGTTATTGGCTAGACAACGACTACCCAGTGGTAAGAAACCTGCCCATTGGGCAGTTTCCCCTCTCACCTATGGTGTCTACTCCTTTTCTCCCCGCTCGTCCAGCCATCTGCTTGTACGTGAGTGGATCCAACAGGTGTCCATTGAACGTAGGGGTTCGAATGATGACCCTGCGAGCTGGGAGATTAACCCCAGAAGACAAGGTAGAGGTAGCAGCCAGGACCCTGACCAGCCCCTGACGAAAAGCTCCTTCCAATACATCCCGCTCATCGAAGGTGAGCCCTACAGAGACACAGTGACACAAACACAAGCTTTAGCTGGCGGGGACACCGGCTAACGGAGCTGCACTTTGCATGCCTTGTTGTTGCAAATGCGTTCACCAGCATGATGGAAGGCCACCCCCCATGGCACAGAACGCTGTAATATGGGATCCAAGCCAGCAGGGGTTCGTCTCAACTGGGCCATCACATCCACTAGTCCTTCTTGATCCAGACTCACCGGTTGGGCTTCAGTGTTGGCCTGACGTTCTGAAAGATAAGGGAGAACAATTCAGTTTCTGCATGGACTCAAACGAGAGAATATCAAATCCAGGAGGTGCCAAGAGTGACCGATTTTATGGCGATATTCAAAATCCACCCACCTGTGTACCGGAGGTTGTAGAATTCTCTAGCTATGCTATCAGCTAGCTTCTCACACCAGTTCTTGGAAGGACAGAACAGCAGCACAGAATGGCCATCACTCACCGTCTCATAACACAAACTCACTACGTGGTCATCATCACCCTGTGAACACACACACACACAGAATTTCTTATCATTTGAAAAAATATATCCATTACGATAACACACACGTTGAATAATCTGTGGATTGCGTTTGGTCGCAGTTACCTTAACATGGAGCGCAGGAGTGAACTGACGAACCAGAGAGAGGCTCTTGTCGTAGACGCTGCTGCCCACCTTGAGATGCTCCTGCAGGGGTACAGGTCTGTAGTCTGTTTGATAGAGCTCTGCGCCCAGCCAGCAGGCCAGAAGGGAAAGATTAGGCAAGGTGGCACTCATCCCTATAATCTGCACACCGTCTGAACGAGACCTTTGTAGAAAGACACGTGCGTATGCATGAATATGGCAGTAAGGAGAGGGGCGTAAACGGCTATTACACAAAGGCAAAAGTAAACAGACGAAGTCACAGACCCTGTGGTGTCCTGTTTCTGGGCGATGTATCGGATTTTGGTTAAGAGGAGCTCCAGCAGGTAGCCTCTTCCAGAATCTCCAACCATGTGTAACTCGTCCACCACCACCATACCTACGAGCACAAC
This sequence comes from Brotula barbata, assembly GCA_900303265.1. Taxonomy (NCBI): domain Eukaryota; kingdom Metazoa; phylum Chordata; class Actinopteri; order Ophidiiformes; family Ophidiidae; genus Brotula; species Brotula barbata. The sequence goes on along the minus strand of OMNV01009197.1, from coordinate 36,780 downwards.
ATGATGACACACTGAAATGATAGGCCACGCATATCCTACACTTAGCTGCCAATGTATTTGTTAAATCTATACAATCCAGTGAAATCCAAAACAACAGCTAAGGCATAAATGACTATTATGTTTTTATTATTTTTTTCATTTGCACCATCTTCCTTGTTTCCTTGTAGTTCTGTCCTGTTAAATTGCACTACATTGACTTCTCTGATAACAACAATTTAACATTTAAGTTTTGCTATGATAGAACTTAGTGAGCTATTGTATTGTATACTTTTTGTGTTTATTTTCCCATTGCATTATTTGTTTACCCAGTAGTCCGATGTTGTCCTCTTCGATCAGCCTGTTAATGAGCGAGTTGGCTTTTTCTATTGTGCACACAGCCACATCCAGCGCCGAAAACCCTCCAGAAGCTGAGGTACTGCCCATATATCCCTCCACACGAACTCCTGCCTCTTCAAATACACTCTACAAGGTCAGTGAGACAACTCTTGTCATGACTGGATAAAAACACACTCACAGACTGCGGATGTCCATAATGCATTCATTCTTCATTCTGCGTATATTTTATTCTCACCTGAAGGTAGTGCATCTTCTCCTTGGCAACAGAAACAAATGGCAGGATGAAGAGAGCTTTTCTTCTGGTCTCTAACACACGCTTCAACATCAGCAGCTCTGACACCAGAGTTTTTCCAGCACTAGTTGGAGCTGATGAAAGAAAAAAAAAGTGAAAATTACAAAACAGTGACCAAAATCAAAAAGATATACAGTAAATTGGAGGTACCAAATTATAGCAGGAGACTCTCTGGAGACATTCCTTACCAGAATATACCAAATTACATCCTTGCAGCACCTCTCCTACAGTGAGGCACTGGGCCTGCCATTCAAACATGCGAGTCACTCCATGTTTGTGGTAACGTTCCAAGACAGGTTTAGGTAAACCCCAACTGGATAACAACAGCTTTTCAGCTTGTTCCGCAGGAGCACACAAGGCGAGGCCTAGATCAGAGCACATGTTATGTATTCTCTTTAAACGTGGCATGAACTTGAACAGGTCAACAGGTAGAAAGGAGACACGATTAAACGAATTTACCTGGCTGATGTACGGTGTCACTGAGAGTAGTGAAGTCTAATCCAGTGGGGATTGTGAGCACAGAGGCCGATTGGTTCTGTGATAATTGCTGGAGTTTAGCCCTCTTCCTTGCCTCTGCCAAACGGGTTGGACTGAACAATATGTAGTTATTAGAGGCACGCAGGGGTGAATTAGTATCCATATTGGGTTGAATTTTTTCCACGCTAAGAGGAGAGCTCTTTCTCCTGGATGCATGTCGCTCGTGACTGAAATACGGAAAAACTGTGTTACCAATATTTCTGCAACAGATGAGGAAAAATATGAAACACTGAATGATTTAAAAGTGACCTGTTGGAGTTTTCAGTTTGCTGGGCATTTTTGAATTCTTGACTAGATTTATCGTTGATACAGGCAGGAACTGTCAATGATCCGTTGCTCCCTGAGCCTTTCTGAGCATGCTTGGTTTCCTCCGATTCCTCGCCGAAGAGAAGCTGCTGAGCAAGGTCTTTGCAGTCAGCTCTCCACCCTGGTTTCTCACAGGTGGAGACCTGACCTGTGGGCTGAGGAGGTGCTGCTTCTCTGATTGGCACCACTGAACTCTTAATCTTCTTATTGATCTCAACTGCAGGATTGACGCACTCTGCATCATCCAGCATCTGCAGCATCTCTTCATCAAAGGCCAAGGAAGATTCTCCGAGAGGAGTAACTGCTCCTCCTCCCTATAGCAGAAAATATAAATGCAATTTATGATAGATAGTTTCACACAGAGGAGAAACAGCAATGAGACAAAGAGAACTTTCTCACTGTGTCAGGGGCATTGTCCTCTAGCTTCGATCTGTTCGCTTTGCTTGACAGAAAACAGGTCCTCTGCGGCAGGTTGTCCGATAATGGCTCATCAGGGGCACGGAGACTACATTGGAAACCAAAAGCAGTTTCTTTTTGTCCATATGTATCTCATCTCTGTCCCAGAAAAGAACCTGACCTCTCTCTCTCTCCTTGCACTTAATACTGCAGTCCGTGTTATTTCAGAACATCCCAAACTATGCGTTTGTATTTCCTCAATAAACAAACCTCACCTATGTTGACTCAGATACAGTATAGGTTTATCAAAGGCAAAACAGCATAGGCGGTAGTGTTCATTTGAAAAGAATGGCTGTTGTCTCTCTACATTAGCCAGCTTAGCAGTACAATAAAAACAAATCATAATGTTTATGACGTAAACTCACCTGTTTTTCTTTTTGATCTGGTGCTGCCCCATGTAGGATTTCTTTTTTACAGGATTACTGGAGGTGCTCATACTGAATTAACTGTGTCTAACTTTGACAAACGGTAAGCCTTAAAATGACATCGGTTTGATTTCATTGTTGTCACGAACCTTTATACTTTGTTTAATATTTAATAACGTCTATCGAGGTTAAGGAAGCCATTAAGCAAAACAAACATCGTCGCTGCTAAGATGTTGATCGCTAAATGTAAACATCAGTCACCGCAGAGCGGTTCGTCCGAAATCAAAAATGCCGCTGCTGTAGCACAGTCCCCTCCCCGTTGTGTTTCACATAAAATGGTCCGACAGAACAAAGGTTCTAATAAGAAGGATCCTACGAAACGGCATCGCTTGACTGCTGTAAAAATGCATTAAACGGCAATTGAAATGCGTTAAGTTTATTCTAGGCCTACATATATATATAATATATACCAATTCTATGATATATTCTGAAAAAAAAATCATACATACAATGAGTAGAAGTTCAAGGGATATTTTTTCAAACATAGCTTAAAAATGTAATGAATTTGATGTTTTATAAGGATAAGCAGGACTTCTTGAGAAATTTTTCTTTTTTCTTTTTTTTTTTAGTGATATTACACCGTCTCGGCCAAGAGTTTTACTGGCGATCTGTCTGAAAGAGATGTCTGACGTTCCTTTTCAGGTACACTGAGTGCAGGTTGAGAAAAGTGAGGCTGAGCAGGGCGGCTGGAGCTGTACTGGGAGCGGGCGAGAGGTGTGAGAATGTCTTTTTCAAATCTTCAAAGCTCATTCAGTTTGTATGCCAGGTGTTGATTCTCCTCAATGTTGGAGGATTTTCTTCCTGTAGCTGGTGATGTCCTGCAGGCCTGGCCACACAGGGTCACCGGCTGAATACCTCCGCTTCAGCTTATCAGTGAAGCACTGCTTTGCTACTCTGATTTTCGTTTTCAGTGTGTCCCTTATTGTTGCCTTATTGTACACGGTCTTATTCTCACATCTGAAGGTCTCCACCTTGGCTCAAAGAAGTCAATTGAGTTTGGGTTTTTCACCGCAATTTGGCATTTTGATATTTAGTCTCTCACAGAAGTTGATGTGTGATGTCACAGTGATGGTGAGTTCATGTAGGTCCGTGGCTGCAGCTTCATATAGGCCTCCATCAGTGCAGTCAAAGCAGGCCAGAAGCTCCAGTTTGGTTTTTTCAGTCCACCTCCTCATAGTGGAAACCTGCAGGTTTTGTCTATGTGTTTTAAGTATGTTTTTGTTCATGATCTGGCTATACTAATGTTACTCAAATAAAGTAAGCGTGTGTATGTGCGTGTGTGTGTGTGTGTGTGTGGCTGTGTGTTAAAATGAATGGACGTGGGCAAGGCCGAGGGGCGGGGCCTGTGCCTGTCTCGAGCGGCTGGTGGGCGCGCCCGTTGCGACGTTGCGGAGGCTTCAAGATGGCGGAAGCCCTGACAACTCAGGAGCAGCTGGTAAGGCTGTCTTCACCTATTTTTTTCTCGCACCTCAAGCTCACGTTTGAGGTCTACATATGCTGTCTTTATTTGTCTCCCTAGACGAGGCAAGTTCTCATATTTTGGTACAACGGTGGCTCTCGGGAATCGGTGTGGTGTAGTAAACAGCCCTGGCCCGTTTGCTCCCTCCCGTGTCGATTGACAGCACTTAGCGTGTATGTTAGCACGGCGGCGTTCGCTAAAATCTAGTCAGGGTATTTATGCTCCAAACTGGCCGCGTATCCTAAAATCACGCCGCCTAGTTTATCGAACTTCACACGGACAGCACTCGGGCGTCGTTAAGTCTGGGTAATTCGTTACCCCGTGTTAGCTAAAGCAATGTGCAATGCCTGGCGTTAGCCGAGCTGCTACCACATGTAACATAGCTGTTAGCCAATGCTAGATAGCTTTTGTTGGGGTTGTAGAGGATTTCCTCGACAGCTATGTGCCGACCGTTAAAACGACGTGGGAGCCGGGTGGAAGTTTAAATATCGACAAGGACTCGTTGCTTTCACGTCAAAACGCTGTTATGCGCCGTGACACTTAAAAAGCTCCAGGACAGGTTGATAGTAAAGCTCATAGCGGGTGTTAGCGGTGAGGCAGCGACGCTAGCTGCGTCCTGCCTATCAGATTTACGGCCGAGAATTCACAGAAATGTTCCCCCGGTTCCTAGCATTGTTGTTGCCATCACTCTAGTAAAGGGGTGGGCCTGACATTGGTGGGAGACATCAAATGTCACGCGGAGATTCCGATGACAGCTTTATTTCATCGCTACTTTAGTCACGCTTCAACGATGTTACTTCATCGGTTAGGCACAGGAGGCGTTTACGTTTAACGCTTTATATCTCGTAGGTAACGTCACTGCTTTATATCTAGTCATCCACTGAACTCTTGTGATTTCTGGGTCTTAACGACGGCCTGCACGGGTGATCAGCCACCAAGCCAAGCAACATTTGTCGAGCTGCCGTACAGTTGTTAACATGCGTTTGACAGGCATCCTTCTCTGTACAGGCTGTTCGTTTCTGCCTGTATCCCTGCTACACACCTGCTGGAAAAACAGTCTTGAATCATACAGAAGACAGACAGACAGACGGACAGAGACATGGTCAAAAAAAATAATCTTGAGCTGCTTTGGTTCAACGTCTATAGCAGAGTGATATTTAATGAATTTAAGATAGACTTTGTAATTGCATATAAAAATACAAAAAAAGCATTCAGTGTAAAAGTAAAGTTGACCAGTTTACATAAATAACCAATAAATACTTAGGAATAGAATAGAATAAACTAATAGAATAGTCCAAGCTACATGTACATGCATTGTGGTAGTTCACTACTTTATTGTAATATTGTGTATTGAAGTTACACATATGTTTATCAACGGCCAAATATCCTCAATTTTGCACAATGTTCAACTCATCTAATTCAGAGGTTGACAGGTCTTACTTTGAAGTTGATCTTGGTCTTTTATGAAACTTGATGAGACCACCACCACCATTATTTTGTAACATGACAGGGACTTCGACTACATATTTTCACTACATAGATAACTTATGGAGTACAGTATGCTGCCACGATGAGTTGAAAGTGACCTGCACGTAGGTTGTATTTTGCTGGGACGTTTTCTTTATGAGAACTTCTGAAGAATTTCCACCTGACCAGCTCATCTTTCTTGAACTTGCCAGATTTTGTCATTGCCTTACTTCATATTTGTCCTTGTGTATTTTACAGAGGTTGTTAAATCATTCATTGTTGAATATTTGGAGTAGCATTGTGGTCTACATAAGTGAAAATACATATGGGTTCTGTCATTTTCTACATTTTCCAGTGACATCCCATGACAATCTGCAGCACATCTTATTGCAACTTAGAGAACTGAGCTGAAGGAAATGAATGTATTTTCTTATGCATGTCAGTTGTCGTCCCTATCTTATGTCATTGTCTGCTATTGTTCTGCTTTCCGCACCTAACTTCACACATTTTCTTCGTCACTGCCCACTCACCTCCTTTTCTTCCTCTCTGCTAGGCAGTGGAGGAGTTCCTGAGTGAGGTCCGTAGCAGGGAGCAGCCCCACAGCGCCGGTCTGGTTTCCAACCCAACGGCTGTCAAGTTTCTCATGGCCCGCAAGTTTGATGTCTCCAGAGCTATTGACCTCTTCCAAGCATACAAGGTACGGTGATGCTACATATGGTCACATCACTCTGTTTTTTTTCTTCTGGCCTTTTATCAAGACAGTGTTGCAGGAGTTGTGTTTTCTTTACCTAATAGCACAAAATTCCCAACACATATTCATAAACATATTTTTCTCACACTCAGCCAACGTTTTCACTTCCCTGTCCCCTTTTAGGTGCAACAGTAGTACCAACGTACTCATCAGAAATCACAGTGTATGAGTTGAACACACTGTCTACAACATCTGTCTGAGAAGTCTTGACTAAAACTTGACAATATACGCAAAGGCAGTGGTTGCAGGGCTTTTACACTACACTGCAAGCTTTTGGGATATTTTTCTGCCTCCAATAACTATTTTAGGTTTGTTCCAAAGCTGATTAAAGTTGGCTTTTATTTACTGTATTCATAAATTGTCAATATTGTTTTGAGGGAAAATGCAACATGAACACAATAATGTGATTGAAAGTCTGCTAAATCTGAGTGAGTAGTTGGGGTTCCCTGGACATTTCATTGCCTTTGTAATTCCAGTATCACAACAGCTTTAAATATGATTAAATTAGTAAGAACCCAGGCTGGTGAGTTTTATCGTAAACAAAATCATTATAAGGAATTAACCTTGCAGCTATGGGGCAACACTACACAACACCAGATAAGATAGAACTAAATTAATCTGGAAGGAAATGCTTGTGCCAAAACAAGCAGTGTCATGCCTTGTGAAACAGAAAGTAACATTTCTTGCTTATGTCTTGTTATATTAACTGTACACTGTCTGCTTTCCCCTTTTCTCTCTTACATCTTTTATATATTAGAACACAAGAATTAAAGAGGGCATCATCAATATCAACCCTGACGAAGAGCCACTTCGCTCCGAGCTGCTGAGTGGCAAATTCACAGTCTTGGTAAGGTGTAAACAAATTTTCAGCTGTTTTACTCAAAGTTGGTTTACTCTTTTCACAATTGCACCCCTACAAATCAGAACTGTGTAGTTCTCAGCATGGAAACACCCTGACTTTGCCTTTGTGCATATGTTGATCCGATGTTGTCCTTCTTAGCCTGGCCGCGATGCTAAAGGCGCTGCACTGGCACTCTTCACTGCTCGGCTTCACCAGCCAGATGTCACTACTCACAAAGCTGTTCTGCAGGCCATCATTTATCAGCTGGACAAAGCCATAGAGAGGTGATACACCCCAGTGTTTATACATGAATTTCTCTCTTCCTATTTGTCTTTGCTTTGTGAAACAGCATCTCTGCCCTTGTTTTATTTATCTCCCCAGTCTGCAAACCCAGAGAGACGGACTCATATTTATTTATGACATGACCAACTCCTCCTATGGAAATTTTGACTATGAGCTTTGTGTCAAGATCCTTAACTTGCTCAAGGTAAATATTTGGAACACCACCTTTTCGTTTTCATATGTGCCTTTGTAGCAATTTATCTCTTTCTTTAGTATCAAAGTTGTTGTTCAGACCAAAGAGTTTTTATTCATCATTTCGACCTTTTTTGTAGGGGGCATTTCCAGCTCGTTTAAAATGTGTCTTTATTGTGTCATCACCTCTTTGGTTTCGAGCCCCTTTTGCTGTTCTTCGCCTCTTTGTACGTGAGAAGCTAAGAGAAAGGGTACGTATGTTTTAATCTACGAGTTGGTTCCGAAATTGAACGGTTGTTTTGAACTACTCGTATATGTTGTCTGAATGAAGTCATCTTAGTTTTTATTACTGATATGTCACAGCATGTTATGTGTGAGTTACATTCTGTTCAATGATTATGTTAAATGTATGTCTTCCATTTTCACTGACCAGGTGTGCACAGTGAAAGCCCATGAGTTGGCCAATCACATCCCGATCTCCTCTCTACCCGAGCACCTGGGTGGGACATCCCAGTATAGCCATGTTGCATGGATCCAGTCCTGTGTAAACGTACACACAAACACTGTCCAGGATGGTACAACAGTACATGATACAAATGACTGTGTGGGAAGCCTGTTGCGTTCCTACAGCTTGGAGTGCAGCAATCTAAGCGCAGGCGCTACGCTATCTCACTCTCGTATTCATACACAGATAGGTTCAGAGCTTGCCATGGATAACTCTAACTGCTATGATGATAGTAATGCTAACCCACACAACCACTGTGGTGGGGTGGAGGGCAGGACTCGAGGCCTAGGCCAGTACCAGCAGAGCCCACAGTCTGCTGCTAACAGGGCTCAGGGGAATCACCAACACTGGAATGGCTCAGTAGTAAGTGGGGCCAACACGTCCATTAGTGGCTCTAGCCCCAATGCTAATGTGAATGATTGCGGATGCCATCCCCCACCTCAGTCAGACACCCCCCCTGACACGCCTCTTCATCAGAACGGTGATGAGGATATGTTGGACAGTAAGGCAAAAGACTCTGCCAGTAGATCTCAGAATGAGGACATAGAGGAAGAAGATGAGGAGGCTGAGGGAGTGCCACCATTGCCCCAGAAATCTTTACCTCGCCCGCCTCACCAGCCACCCACTCAATGCCCAACCTCGTCCTCATCATGGGATCCTAATGATGAGGACCACTTCATGGAAGTGTCAGTTCACATGCCAGAGCAGGGAGGAATGACTGTGCTGGAGCTGGTGGATCATGTGAAGAGAAGGAAGAAGAAGGGGATCTATCAGGAGTATGAAGACATCCGCAAGGAGCCACCAGCGGGCACTTTTGACTACTCCAAGTAAGAAATCATCCAGTATCATGATATATTCTCCTCTCCCCAACGATAGTCTCATTCCTCTGCTGCTTTACTTCAGTAACAATTCGTACTCACACACACATACAACCATTCATCTAGAGTAAAAGGGTCAAAAGTACATTTTTTCTAAGTTAATATACACTATCCGCATAGCTATAAAGTATTGAAAGATGAAAGGAAACAGACATTTTGTTTTATTGATGTTATCACAAAATATAAAGTTGAACTCATCACAGTTCCCTAACATTAATAACAGTAAATTTTTCCATATGAACACACTTTTCATTGATTCTTAACGAGTAGAATATCGTTATTCAAAAATCCAATTTTAATTCTATTGGTAGAATCTTGTAAGACCCTCAACAACAATCAGGAGACTTCATAGGGCTCTCACAAGAAAAATAGTTGACCATCCTACTCTAAACCATATTGTGGCCAAACTTTGACCACAGACCATTTTGATGTCTGCACCATTACACGTTTATGAACCAGGGAAAGGAAAATTTTGTGAAACAAATCAGCGGATGTTTTTTGTCACTTCATAATGTATTCCATTCTTACAGGAAGCTGTCCAACCAGCTAAAGAACAGGTACAGCGACGTTCTCTGTCTGGACCAGTCGCGAGTGCGGCTCTGCGAGCTCTGTGATGATGAGGATGAGGTAACAGTCAATTCATTTTGTACTGGTGCTTCAAGTATTATCATGGCATGTAGAAATGTCTGTGGGATTTAGTTGCAATGATCAAGATAGCCATACAGGGGGCAGTAGATCCCCACATCGGGTTGTCATGTTCACCTGTCTTGTGCTTTATGTTCTGCAGACGTCAGATTACATTAATGCCAGTTTCATGGATGGGTACAAGAGAAGCAATGCTTACATCGCTACTCAAGGTGAGCAACCTCCAGCTCTTGACAGTCTTAAGCATCCCCCATGTAATAGATACCATTTTTGTAGTCAGCCCCAACTCAGACCATTTCTCATTTTACCATACAGTGGGTTTACATGGTGGTTACAATTAAGCTATAGTTACAGCTGGATTTTGGCTTAAAGGCTCGATTATGTTGTTCTCCCAGTATACATGAGGAGGGGGGAATCAATTTATTGACAGAAGTAGGTCAGGATATGCCGCAAGTTGCGATCAGACCTTTTTCTGGTTCACTTTTTGCGTCACATACCAAAGCAGGTGCAAGCGGCGTCCACGTCAAACGACAGATTTAAAGATTAAAGGAGTGAAAATGGACACCGTTACAGCAGTGTACACTGGGCACGTTCTCCATGCTCCATTTTTGGTACAAATGAAATGCACACTATCTCTGGAGTTTGCACTGATGTCCAAAGACAGAAGATGACGCCGTGCACTCCGGCAGTGTTCCATCTAACTAATAGATTATTTGAAAATAAACTTTCCTCTGCGTAGGCCAGTGTTTTAAATGACTTAACACTTAAATTGAATCTGAAACAGTCTGTTTAACCTGACAACAGTCATTTATATTAAAAAATGGTATTTTGGATTGAGGAGATGTTTTTAGCAGTTTGGTCAATGATTACAGCAACCTATATAATATGTTGACGTAATTTGAGCACATATAGAAATCTGGTTAAAAAAAAAATTCCCTGTGGTCTTTATTTGGTTAGCCTCTCTTAACTTTGATAAGTCACAAGCGCAAATGTATCAAATTGTACTGTAGAAGAAGCTTGTGATATCACCTAGGCCAGTTTTAGTCTGATTGAGGCATATTCATAGCTTGGTAATTCTACATGTATTATAAAAGTCTAGTTTTAGCTGAACTAATGCAAAAGAGATTGATGACCTATTTGTGTCCCTCAGGTCCTCTGCCAAAAACGTTTGGTGACTTCTGGCGCATGGTGTGGGAACAGATGGTGCTTATCATTGTGATGACCACGAGGTGAGACTCCTTCACTCTCCTGGTTTCTGAAGTGTTATGATGTACAGTTTAGGGCTACTGGACAAAATAATTACACATTCATGATGAGTTAATGTCTTTTAATTGTGTGTTTCCCAGGGTTGTGGAGCGCGGACGTGTCAAGTGTGGTCAGTACTGGCCTCTTGAGGAGGGCAGGACTGAGCAGCATGGATTTTTTTTGATCAGGAACACACACATCCAGGTTTTTCAGGACTTCAGACTTGCCCATCTTGAGCTTTACAACACACAGGTGAATGAGAGCTTCAGTCATTCAAAGTCATCGCTCTATTAAATGAATTTGTGATATTGAAATTGCTTTGAAAATGTGTGCCTTCTGTCAACTTTCCGACTTTTTTTTTTTTTTGTCAGTCTGGTGAGAGACGGGAGGTGCATCACTATCTCTACATCAGCTGGCCAGACTTTGGGGTGCCCAAGAGTGCTTCTGCTATGTTGGACTTCCGTGAACAAGTACTTCAAAGGCAGGAAGCTGCAGTCCAGCGCTTGGGCTCTAGTTGGAAGGGTCCTCCAGGGGGCCCCCCTGTGGTTGTACATTGCAGTGCTGGCATTGGCCGCACAGGTAAATGCACATATTATTATGGGTTAAGATAACATTTTCAATAATGCGTAAGATTTTTAAGTGTAGTTTCATATTTTTTGTGGCTAAATTATCAGGAATGTAAATTAGCAGTTTTTGTTCTTGTGAATTATTAAATGGCTCCGCCTCTGCCAGCGTCACAGAGGTATGAAATGTAAGACAAATGAGTTCAGCCACTTTGAAAGTAGTTTCAGTGTTGGTATAAATTTATTCCAGTAATTCAAAACAGAACAACCACCAGTTATGTAGTCCTTTGCGTTTATAAAAAAAAAAAAAAAAGAAATTGACCACATAATTTCCATGCTATTTTTGAAGTAAAAATGTTTAGTTTTCTGTGTGTCTTGCTGTCAGCAGCTGTTTGTCATTTGTCATTCACGTCTTGGTTCTCACCACATGTTCTAGAGTGACAGGTCCAGATATTAACCGCCCTGGATATCTCCCAAGCACTGTCAATGTCTTGGCGAGCCTCTTGAATTGCATCGTTGATTTACATGAGTATCTGTGCTGCCGAATCATAAGAAGCTGCAATTTATTTACATTTGCATCAGTGTGAGGATCACACAGGATCAAATTATTTAACATCCTGCATTCTTTTTCTCTCTAATTCTCCCTGTCCGTCCACACCTTTCTCTCATCTCCTTGGATAGGAACTTTCTGTACTCTGGACATCTGCCTGTCCCGGCTGGAGGACATCGGCACTGTAGATATTCGCCAGACAGTGCGGCGGATGCGTACGCAGAGGGCTTTCAGCATCCAGACATGGGACCAGTACTATTTCTGCTACACAGCAGTCATCGAGTATGCCCAGCGCCATGGGAAACTGAGCCCAGTACAATGGTCTGACTCGGACCCCGAGACTGACAGCGAGTGAGAGGCAGGTGGAGGTACAGAGCCATGGATGGGAGAGCCAACCAACGTGGAAGTCATGGGAATGAGAGTGAGGAATGGCTTCAAGGTAGAGGAGAGAACTCCTCCGCAGATAAAAGGAAGAAACAGTTGAGGTTGATTTCAGCTCTTGATGTAATGATGCAGACTCCGCGAGTCTCTCTTCCTTCATTTAAAGAGACACGGGGAGAGGTGAGCAGTGGGGGAATGGAATACGCAGTGGAAACTATATTGTGTCTCTGACGGAGCAAGCTGTCCTGCCAATTTACAAGTCCCCATTTTTCATTTAGCAAACTCAACAGGGGACTTGGCCTGCCCTGAACCTGTCTTGTTGACTAGAGCGTTATACGAGTTGTAGCATTTTTATATTGACTTGCACATGAGGAATGACAAACTTGAACTTAACCTTGAAACCCTCCAAACCCGACTCATTGTTTCTCTATATATATTTCTTGTTCTTTTCAGCCCTGAACAAGTCTGTGATCAGTCAATTACAAAGGCGATGTGTGAGGAGTATGAAGAGGTGAAACTTGAAAACTATTTTTTTGTTAGAAAATGGTTGCGTGTGAGTAAATGGTCATGAGTGACAGGTGATCAGTATGTGAGCCATCTAGTTTATCATTTTCCGTTATTTTCCATGTGCTTTTCTATTATGTGTTTTCTATGTGTGTGTTTCATATTTGTGAAAGTGTAGACTAACCTTTCAAAGCCAAAGTCCTCACCCAGAATGCTTGGATGTACTCCTTACTGAGATATGCCCTTGTATATTCTTGTAACATACATTATACATTATTGTGCATAACAGCTCTGAAAAGGGCAAAAAAAGCCTTGTTTAATATAATTGACTTAAGCTTGAGAAGAATTATCTATGTAGCAGGGCAGGCTAAGACAAAATATAGATGAGTTATGGTATTATAAACCGATGTATCAGAAACCTGTGATTTGTCAGGTCTAACATCTTTACTGTTAGAACCATTTTGTGTAATTTGGCCTTAACCTGATTCACTGCCTTGTCATTCTCAGACCCAAACTTTACCTAAAACTGTGTAAACTGTTCTTAATTTTTTTTTTCCTTCACCTTTTTACTCCCTTGAAAACCACAACTGTTGTGTTGTCTGATTCTTGAGGCCTATGCAGGCTCAGGTGATTGTGCCTTCAAGATTTCCTTAGCATGTCTCGCAGTCCAGTTACTATAGTAATAACACCCACACCAGTGCACTTGCATAGTACGCATTGACTGTTTGTCACACAGGACAACCATATTCTGCATAAAGTCTCATGCACAATGCACTACTTGATAACATCACAGTAGTCAGTTGTTTGGGACAAGGTAAGGCTTGAGACATGGCTATTCTTTTATCATTTGACCTCAGGGGGTAATTCTAGTGTTTTTGCCTAGTGTCAAAGTTCTGTTTCTGGGTTTGCCTCTAGTGAATTATTTTAAAAAAAAAACTTATATTGACTTTATTTTGTATTTTTTTACTGTATTGTATATCCAACTATATTTATGTCTTTGTAAAACTTCATTACTGAAATCAGTGAATGTTGGTACAATGCTTCAAACAAACCAGTTATTGCATTTGATAAGCTGAACAAATCAGATGAGGACTGAAATATATATTTTTTGTTGTTCACTATGAAATTTGGTGAAAAATGTCACTTGCCATTGTATTTTCAGAACTGACTTGTGCATACGGTGATTGTTCGATTTTAGGACAATTGGGAAAGCTAACAATGTTAGAACTATCGCTAATCTCTGTAACAATGACGTTAATGTTTTACTGTCTGGTACTCAATGCCAAGGACAAAGTGAAAAAGAGCTATCAGAAGAAAAAGAAAAAGACTTGTGGCTGCCATTTTTGTCCACAGAAACCTAGCTTGGTGTCTTATTAGAAAAAAATATAGATGTTAAGGATTATCAGCATGGAACAAGAACCTTGAATGTTTTTAGAGTAAATGGTGTCTGAGTGACCTCAAGACAAGACAGGAATAATTGTGAATGTGGACGCTGTATCCCCTCAATGCCAAAGGCCCAGGCTCACCCAGAAGACATTTCCTGTCTCCCATACTTCCTCAAAGACCTGCTAGCATGGACCTACCAGTGGAGCCTTGCATCCATGTACACAGGCTCTTTCAACTCCTTAAGAAGTGTGTATGTGTGTTTGTGTGAGAGTGCGTGCGAGAGAGAGAGAGAGAGACAGTGTTTGGTCCCCCGTACTACTTTTTAGTTTTACCAGGAGCAGAGAATGCGAAGTGCATCAGTCACTGTTGTTAGTTTGTTTTGTGCTTTAAATTCTTATGGTTGAATAATGGCCTTTTACATGCTGTTAGCCTGGCTGTCCCATTAAAGCAATGGTATTACTAGCTTGAATGAGTACAAATCTAATGTGATCTATTCTCGAGTGAGTGGAGATTGATGCATAGATTAAATGTGCTGAACCAACATGTATTTACAAATGTGTCTGGTATTGTGCATTTTCTAACTTTTTTTTTTTTTTTGTTTCCCAAAACTTTCAGTGGGCAGCAGTGGAAGGGATTTTATAACTGGAACGTTTATATACATCGAATCCAAGGAAATCACTTTGTTAGAGCGATCCTCTGCCAGTGGTAACAATCACAGCTGTATGTACACCCAATCATTCTCAGGCAGCACATAGTTACGCTTTTGGGGTACTGTAACAAAATTATATACTCTTAAGGTCTCTCTTGGCTGTGTATAGCAGTATTTGCTCATATTTCAAAATCTCTCCGATGATATCATCCAGATAAATTTATTGCCGTTACTAGTTGTGATTAAACGGAGTACAGAATTATAATGCACATCCAGGGTTGTTGGTTTTTTTTAGTTTTTTTTTTAATAAGCTCAAGATTAATTTATTTAATTTGAACACAATCTATAACACAACAAAAACACCTGAGCCAAAAAGGACCGTATACATTTATTAAGAATAAATATGCAAGTACACCACAAAATTTGAGTAGTCCAGATCACAGATTATAATTTATGAGGATGAAATGCGAACACATAGACCAAAAATACTGCGTGTTGTGAGATTGAAAATTTCTCAAAGTAAGTATTCAATTGCTCAGATTCCTTTGTACCAATCTGTCACAACCTAGATGATGTGAGATGCTACACATTCCCTCAAAAGTTTAAAGTCTCACTGATGGGAACGAAAACAGGATGACAATCTTGAAGCAATGAGTGTGTGTAAATGATGTAATAATATTCATGCTGTGATGGTGGGGTGGAGGAACTTTTACGGATGGGCCAAACGGGTGGACGGGCAAAACACAGTGTTGTGGGTCCAAAAGATCAGCATTAAAATCTAAGGGGTTAACCTCTGTAAATATTGAGAAATTACAGAGAACAAATGCACTATCATGATCTGTTAATTGACCATCACGAGACACACGTGTTTTACATCTGAGGACAGATCAGTTTGTAACTTGAATGGGAGTCCTCATTGCTGATGCACCATCACCTTATGTGATTCTTGTGGGAGGTGCTGGGGTATTTTTTTGTGGCATGGGTGCAGGAGGCACAGCACAGAGTTCTGTAGTAAGTAAAAATGCAAAGTCGGGCTTGAACCACCACCAAACAGTTATGGTATTGGTCCTGGCATGATGGATCTGGGAAGGGAAAGCAGAGCAAAACAGAGATGAAGATGGAGTTCTCAGATGTTCTCATCCTCCTCCACATAGTCAAACCAACAGGAGGCACCAGTACAGCAAGTAGGACATGATCCCGAACTCCCCACACACAAACACAGCCAGTTCGTAGGAATGTATGACCAAGCCAGAGGCACCAAACATTGTTTGTTCAGGTTGAGCCCAGCCGAGCCACAAGTCCAGGCCTGGCCAGCAGGCACTCGCCTGCAAGTTGCTCTCCCAGGCCTGGTTCCAAAAGGGGGGCCCTTAGAGGCAGGATAAGGACCTCAAACATTAAGGGAAAGTGTAGAAAATAAATGCTGTAACTTCAAGTGAAAAGGAGCTACTTCAAGTGATTCACTTTAAATTCAAAGGGGCAGAAGAACCGAGAAGACCCCACTTAGCCAAGGACAACAGAAAAAAGATGCACAGACTGATCACTCTTCATGTTGCTTGCTCAGACCAGTGATTTATAGCGATGCATTCATTTATAAACCAAATTTGGCATGCATGTAAATGATTCTCTTGTGTTGCCTCCTTTCCACATTGAGAAAAAACCTTAAAATCCTTCCATGATCGGAGGACTCGGCATACAACGTACGACTCTGCTGTTCACTTACTTATCTCAGCTACACAGGGCTGAGTATTACATTCCTCCTGACTCTCTGGGGTCAAACCGGGGTCACAGCGATCACTCGGGGTAATGTTGTCGGCAAGACAGCGCACCTCACGCACGCGGTAGCCACCGTTACAGGACCGTGAACACTGAGGCGAAAAAAGAGTGGTGAGGAAAGGCAGAGTTCAGGTTGGCTCCAGAACGGTTTCATTGTCCAATCACGGAAAGAGCAGCACTCGCGTTCTTTCATAGGCCGCGTGTTTTATGGAAAAGGCCGGATGATGGAATACTCACCGGACTCCAATCGGTGACATACCACTGTACACCACATGGTTTAAGTCTGCAGGGTTGAGAACTGATTGGCTGAGGAATTTTGGAACACTTTAACTGGTCCACAACCTCCAGCTGGCCATCGTCGTCAAGGATACAAGCCACACTTCTGGTCTGTGTGCCATTACCGCACTCTGCTGAACACTTTGTCACACATACACACACACACACACGCAGATGTATGATATGCTACCTTAAATAGATGCTGTTGTCATGGTGTTTGTGTGCGTGTTTGTGCTAATTACCTGACCCCAAGGTCCTGTGTACCACTCCAGGCGGTTTTGGCACGGGCCAGAGTTACATGATGTCACTTCTTGTGGTCGTTCCCCGTCACAGTTGTCCAGTGGAAGATCGGTCACGTGATCCATCAGACACACTGCTGACCGAGTTCGGTTGCCTCTGCCGCACGCTGCAGAGCACTGGAGAATAACACACACACACACACACAAACACAATGACCGCCACTGCATTTCCCGATTACAATCTATAGATGATAACATTTTTGTGGTACCCCTTGGCTCCAAAGGGAGGTGAACCAGCTCCGTGCACAGGCGCCCATGTCACAGTTTTGCAGTGTATCTGGCTTTAGATTCATGTTACACTCTTCATCCTCCTCCACATCCCCCTGGTTGCTCACACACACAACCTCCCTGCTGCGCTGTCCCACCCCACATGGTACAGAACACTGGGAGAGACGAGTGGGAGAACAGAGGAAGAATATTAGGATTGTTATATGTGAGTATGTCAACATCTTCAGGCATGTAGTAACACTTGGGTAACTTCTTGCTAAAGATAGATGAGATGAAGTAATTTAATGACAAACATGAAATTTTATTTCTACAGTTTTCTTTTGGCAGATTATGCAATATTTGAGTTTTCCTTTAAGAGAAGTTCGGTCATGATGTAGTAGCCACTTTTTACTATTTAGTTAAGTGTCTTACTTCAAATTAGTATTAGATGTATATACACAGTATATATGTAATATACTATATTAGACAGTATTTACACATTTTAGGTCTATTAATCTAATGAAAGAGGTATTTTTTGTGAATGTGCGTGTGTGTGTTTTCTCACAGAGGTCCACTCAGACCGGATCTCCCACTGGCTGCAAATCTTCAGTTGACAGACCGACTTGGTCACGGGTCTATCAGAGGACCCACACAGCTCCGCTGCCACGATAAGCAAAGTCTCCGTCCCATTAGAATGGATGTGAGTCACCCGGCGGCAGATGACCTGTCGATGCTGGGTCCCAGGGCCGCACTTCCTGCTGCAGTCTGACCACTCGCCTACATCCCAGCTGTGACCCAATCACAAAGAGCAGGAGGAAGGTTGGAGGAAATGGGGAGTCACTTGTGGTTCATCAAATTTCAGATGTGGTTACACGGTGGGACGTGACTTAAACTTCACTGAGGGTTTGAACAACTGTCAGGCCTGCTCTTTATCATCGAGTTAACCCACTCAAAAGGACAAGGACAGAGCATATTTCTGCTACATGCCTCTGCTCATCCTTTTGCTAAAATTTACTTTTGCAAAAAAAAAAAAAAAAATGCAAACGTACAGTAATTGCTACAAACTATCAGACACCTTGCGCAATTATCATAAAAAAAAATAAGAATAAATAAAAATACATTAAACAGTCATTTATTCATTCCCATACAATCCACACTAGTGCCTTGCCTAGCAACCTGATTTACTCAGTGTCCTTGGCACATTCTCTGGTTACACCAAGCTACCTTAGAATAGCCAACGGAAAACCCAAACCACAACTCTGCCCCCCCCGTATGTGCAAAATCTAAGGCATGGACGCTATGTCTGCACAGTGAGCCGTGGGCTGCAGCACACCCAGCACGGTGGCTCCTTCACTGTCTGTGATGCAGCGTGGCCATTCCACTCATGCCTTGTGTGTGTGATTGAGCGTGTGTGTGTGTTTGTTTGCTCACTATGTGGGACAGGGCTGAATGTTGCAGTCTTCATCCTGGCTTGCTGGTTTAAGTGCAGAGTCACAATGATCAGCAGGAACAGTGGTCCTGGAATCTCCTCCCACACACTCCCAGAGTACCTGGCGCCTACCTGAGAAATGCAGAGGTCAAAGGGCATGCATGTAAGAAAGTAGAAGCATTCTGTGTAGCAGTTTAATGCTACAGCAGTTTAATGTAGCAGGTTCAGGTGGTACTACATCTACATACTGTACAGTATAGATATATAGATGTACAGTATGTACATAATGCATTTGTAGGTCGATCCAGTAGTTTCCAGCTCTGACTCCCTAAAACAAAATTGCAGCTTGTTCATATCTATGAGTTGTGACAACTTAAGGGATTTTCGAAGGCTATTTTGTTATAATCTTTAGTCTTAAAAGCTACTGTGTCCTATTCAGCAAGATTTAGATCAGAGAGAAGTCACAAGAAGTGTAAATTATTTTACACAATAGATAGATTTTCCATCTTTTGCCTTTTTTTTTAATTTTCCTGTCCCTTTATAGGGGTCCAGACCTCAATTTGGGGACCACAGGTTCCAGGAACCATATAAAGTATTTGATCATATAATACATTATATTTTATTTCAGATATTCATATGTTTTTATGCACCTGTGTCTATGTATGTGTAAAAATATGCTGTGTGTGTGTGTGTGTCCCCTCACCCGTTCCACAGGTGCTGCTACACGCTGTGTACCCAGACCTTGACCAGGTATAGGTGGGCTGGGTGTGAGAGATCAACCCAGGGTCTACTGGAACGTGGTTCAGGTGGGGTGTCTCTTTGATGATGTCATCGTCGATGATGTTACTGTTGTTCAGTTGCCGATCTGGGCTGAGTGGATCCACCGTTGTGACTAAGAACAACGTGTTAAAAATGGAAAATATAACTTTGACTGGCTGGAATGCTGAGCAGAGTAAAATACATGCTCTGTGAGGAATATTGTTCATAAGATGTTTCAGCATTTCTGAGCCTCAACAGACGCAAATTTCGCAAAATCTGAAATAAAACTCAGTGATGTATTATTGCTCATCAGTGTGGTTAGAAAGCCTTGCCAGGAGAAATCTTGGCCGAGCAGCTGGTATCAAATGTTATCTAAATCATAATTAAAATTTCAAAGGCTTTGAAACAGATTTCTCTGCAATAGTCAACCGCGTACACACACACACACACACACACACACACACATACATGTAGACAGAAAAGAGCATCTGTTACGCGTTATGCAACCAGGGAGCATTTTTAGTGTGAGAAAAGGACACTGTGATCGAACCCGTCACTGTGCATGTTGTATGAGCGCACTCACACACAGACAGGATATCAGAGGATGTGTCTGGCTCAGGACTGGGGTGTGTCTCTTGTGAGGGCACGCTGTACTCATAGGAGACACTTGGACGTGGCTGCTGGTAGATCAGCTGGAGAGAGAGAGAGAGAGACGAAGATGGATGGGCGGACGGAAGGATACTGCTAATGTCGCCAGTCATTTTTGTGCTATTTGGGATCTCACATAAACATGTACGTCTTCTGAAAGCGGCCCATATGCGGTGATTGACTCTCCAATGCGAGAGCGGATTTCGTTGGGCCGTCTGTACATCAGCTGTGTACCCACGGCAAAGTAGGTCCCCGGTCGGTCAATCACCCAGTCGCCATTGATGACAGAGACACCGTTTTGGGTCTTCAGAGCTAGAGGAAAAAAAACCACGTGCTACTGTTACTGTGGCGCTAATGTAAAACCGTTCAGAATGCATTTATGTCCATTAGTAAGCGTGTGTACCCAAGTAGTTTCGACTCTTTGTGTTCTCCTTGACAGTGATGTTTCGTGCTCCTGCTGGAATCTTGGTTATCTTATGGTAGCCAACACTGAGGAAATTCCCAGAGAAATTCCCTTTCACCACCTCAAACCTCTGCCAATGCACATATTCACACATTTATACACATATTTAGCGATAGTTTCACATGTGTCAACATTCATGAACACGCACTCACTCGACATAATATCACGATTTCACCATCGTAGGCATCTGTTTCAACAATGCGATCATAAATTCCACTGGATCACATTGCACGTTCCATCTCATTTTCACTCATCCACCCTCTTCTCCAGCTCGGTCTTTGTTGGAAATCTCAAAATTGACTCGGTCCAATTCAACAGTTGGTTTGAGTTGAGAGGCCTCCTCCTCTCCAACTCATTGTATACTCTCTCTCCGAAGCTTAACTTTCCAAACGAGTTTGTCATGACTACCCTCGACCGCAAATCAATTGTTGGTCATTAGTTAGACTGAGTGACAAAGACAGAACTGAGCTGAAACAGAACGGATTATCTGTCGTGCGCAGCATCCCCCAAACCACCCCTGTACAGTGAGACAACTCGAGTTACATACATTACCGTAATGCGATTAATGCGATCTCTCCCATGATTCACAACATGAGGGCATAACTCAGTGATTCCCTCTGATCTGTCATTAATTTTGACATGCACCAAAACTACCATATCTCAAAATGTCTGTATATATGTGTATATAGTGTATACATGTGTATATACTGTATATATGTGGCTGTCTTACCTCCAGAGGGGATGGACTGGTATCCTGGACAAGAGCACAAGAGGATGGGCCAAGAAGACAGAGCTGCAGGGTTAGGTGGAGGAGAGCCAGAGTGCAACCCTGCCACAGGGAGCAGAGCTGCTGCCACAAAGCAGCCATGGAGAAACTGAGGGAGTGAAGGAGGTGGACACTCACACACACACACACACACACACACATTCACAAGAGTAGGTGTGTTCATGTTTAACGGGGTGCGTGTGTTTGTGAGGTGGGGTTGGATTGAGGGGTGGGAGGAGAGAAGAGAATGTTTTTGGGGGGAGGGATGTCAGAGAGATGCTGAGAGAAAGTGTCTCAAAATCAGAGGTAAAGGTCATACCCGTTTCACACCCAAGTGTGAGTGTTGTGTTGCGTGTTGCGTGTGTCACTATGTGCACGTATGGCACAAGGACAAGGTTCTGCAGGGTGCCCCAAAGCTCCTCCAAGACCAATAGCTCTTGTCAGTACAAGGTGTGAAGGACCTTAGACTCATGTCCACTCATGTTATTCTTCACTTCGATAGTCTTGTTTTCCTAAGTTCCTTTGTGTTATTACTGATGATTGGACAGAGAATTGGATCAGAGTGTGAATATAATCAAACAAAGTGATATAGACGCAGACAACGTGTGAAAAGTGAGAAGTAAAATGTAGCTCAAAACTCATCACACTTTGTCTGTTTCACTCACTCTGTGCTGACCACAGAGTTTGTTTGAGACCAGTGATTCAGGATGGTTTCATCAGTGATTCATTCTCAAAGGATGCCCAGTTTACAATGACTAATATCACCGCCTTACCATAACGGGAAAAGTCTGATTGATTCAGTAAAGCGCTGTAAATCCACTGGCAAATGTTCAAACCCCGACTGTGCCACACATCTCAGGCATCATCCGGTGAAGTAATGGTAATATTTGCACGGACATAAATGATTTGGAAAACTTTAAACACATATGGGTGAAATATATTCCCCTCCTTGAATGTTTTAGTTCTGGGCAAGGTCTGTTTTAGCCCTGTAAACACACAATGCGGCGTAGCAGGCCTGGCTCTTTAACTTTCCACTGTTTTGTGTTGGGGAAAGATGAGAGTTGTAAATATCAAAAATGCCTTTCAGTACACAGAAGATTATGGATTTCTGGCACAGTGTGCAGGTGTGGAAGTCGGAGGGATGGAGCAGAAATAATGTATTTTTCCTACCTATTATGTGCGTGTGGTGTAATTGAGTAACAGAAACCAAACAAATTAAATTTAACCAAGCATTTTTTCATTACATTGCCAGTTGATCAACACTGCAGGTGTTCACAACACGAGTAATAAAATCGCTGTAGCTGAGAGTTTTGTGACATTGTAACAATCTCTATTTCAGTATGATGGTGTGTGAGTGTGTCTGTGTGCGCACTGTACACAAATATACGGCTCACGTGTGTGTGGAGAAAGTGCTACGAGGATGCATGCCATACACTGCGAATCGATCATCTGACCGTGACAGCAGTGTGAGTGACACTGACAAGCAGCATGTGATCCTCCAACGCTCCATAAAGTCTTGTTAGGACGGTGGGAGCAGCATGGAGAGAGCTGTTGCCAGCGCATCCGCACTCTGCCTGTCCGTTTGTCTGTCTGTGTCTATTTCTTCATGTGTGCGTTCTAAACACTCTAAACAAACATAGGATCTTCTCACATTTTCTGTCCCCCTTTTCTTCTCAGGAACGAAGCTGAAGATCTGAGATGACAGTCCCTTGTGGTGAATCCCGAAGTTATGACACAGACATGCTGGGAGTCCTCTGAAAACCTGTGTGGGAAAACAGGGAAATTTTCACTGTTTAGCACTGGAACGTCTGTTATCCACTGTGACAGCTAAAGAGCTGCCATGTCTGATTCTGCATACGCAGTGTGAACTGCTGAGAGGGGCTGGAAGTGGTTCCTCAACACACACACACACACACACACACATACACATCTCATCAATGACATCGTTGACAACAATGTACAATGTAGTTATTCTATGACTATGCCTGTGTGTCAGACTACTATGATTCAGTACTAAATCTTAGAATCTGTGAAAGTTGCTGGCAAACCCTCACTCAAACACGCTCTGGCCGTAGCCTTGGAAGGTCTTCATGGCCCGTTAAAACCATTGACTGTATCGGGCTTTTCCCTCAGAATCAGTACCACATCAGATTTATGCTTTCAAGAGATGAAGTTTTGCCTCACAATAAAGGGATGTAGATGGGAAACACCCACTGGATGACAACACATGAACCATGGTTTACATTGCATTGGAATGTTGTTAAATGTACAGCGAAACTGTGACCTCATGGAGACTTAGTGATGCATTGTCTAAATGTAAGGATCAGGGGGGTCCTTATGTTTTAGATTATATGTTTTATATATCCTGATGACGGAAATCAACATAAGATGACATGGCTGTATACAAATCTCTTTCTCTTTCATTTGGTCTCTGTGTGTATTTACATCTACTATGTACAACGCAATAGACGCACATTTAGAGTAAACTGGAACGTAAGGATCGTTCCTTGCATCTCTTTGCTCCTTTGCATCCCTCTTTCATCCTCTCTCCCTCTCGCCTCTGCCTTCCCCTTCTCTGTTCTCCTCCAGCTGTGGGTTGTTTGATGTCCATCTGTCCCAACCTGGACAGCTGCCCCTGAAACCAAATGAGGGGTTCTGTCATCCCACTGACACCTGGACACTCCCCTAACCACAGGTTATTACCCTAACAGCCATGAGAAACACTGGACAGCCATTGATCAATCAACAACATTCCTCTGCAGCATGTGTGCATGCTGTCGAAGCAGCTCTGTGTAAGAATGTGATATTTTCACTTCCAGATTCAATGTTTTGTAACGTTAAATGTCACATCTCTTTCTACTCAGAAGAGACTGTTTTAGAAATAATCTAGTCCCTGATCTAGTCTCTAATGTCTTAAACCAAAGCAGATGAAGATAAAAAAAAAGTCACCAAGCCAGACAGAATTAAACCAATGTGGTTTTTATAGCACAACACAACTGTGACAGTGAGAGTTGTTGTATACGGTGATTACCAAGTGCAGGCATTACTTAAAACATACTCAGTGGTTTCTGCGATCACCTTCCATGTTCTCCTAATCACAGGTTGGAGAGAGTACAGGTGAAGGCACACAAACCTTCTGACACCATAAACACACCTCTCCTGTCACGTACCGCAACCACATACCTACAGGGTGAAGAAACAGTTTACAAAGTTCAAGGAAACACGATTCATCCCACAGGATATACAGGGTGTAGAAAAATGCCTGTGAGAACACATGAAAGAATGAGTATTAGTACGACTAATCACCAGCTGTCACAAAGGATTTTATTGTCATTGGTACCAATTTAGTTCTTTACAAATTACCAATACAATAAAATCCCTAGATTTGGTTCGATGGTGGAATATTTACTAAAAAAGGAAGAAATGAGTCTAATGAGTTAATATTTTCATTGGGACTTTGCACAGTGATTAAGAAATAAGTAACCAGAAGTAACATCTGCCTTCAACACAGTAGCAAAAAAGTGTCTGTAAAAAATGTGATACATTATAGTGTTTTTATTATTCTGTTGTCAATATAAGCTTGCTGGGAAAATAAAAGAAAAAACTGATTTAAAAACCCAGAAGAAATCCCTCAAGAAAAAAAAACAAGCCTAAATATTTACATAAATTAATAGCTCAGCATCACTACCTTCACTTATTCAAAAAATAAAAGTCTCTAATAGTCATATTATCATTCAACAAGTTAACCTAAAATGTACTTTTTAAGGCAAGGGAGATATTGTAGCTTTTAATGCGTAACCAGAAGTAAATTTTTGCTCCAACCTTTTAAATGTACAAGTCAGTAAATGTTGAATGTTTACTAAAACACAGGATTGTTCTGCAAGGATCACACGTTGACTGTGGTTGCAGTACTCATGGTGGCCGATAGGGCGAGACACGGACCGGAAACAGGAAATGTCGTCAACGTCGATGTGGGAAATTCAAACTTCGCAAAGAAACATTTCTGCTAGAGGTGTGTTTTGCTGCCGGTTTATGGTGTATATTTTGAACACATTTCAGTCTCTCCCCTCCCATTTTTCAACATTTCAAGGTATGTTCGTAATTTTGCCATTAATACGTGACTTATTTCAACAATTCTCGTGGCAACAGCGCGTATATGTTAAAACCTCGTTTGGCTAACTTAACTTTGTGTGGTCTCGGCGTTACCGAGTCCTATAGACAGTTGTGGGTGCCAGCTTGTTATACCGTTCATATCTCCACAGGGAGGTTTCTAGTTGAAGCAGGAAAATGCCTGTGGAGAGGACAGAACCCCGAGGAGCCGACGAGCTCAACAAATACTACGAGGTTTACGAGACTATCGGCTCAGGTGATGTACATGGGTGTCCAGGCGGTGAAGCAGGGGTTGTCGGTGCAGCTCTCCCTCTTAAACTTCTGTCTCACACTTTCTTTTTTTTATTCAGGTGGGTTTGCTAAAGTCAAGCTGGGTCGACACATTCTCACGGGAGAAAAGGTTGCCATTAAAATCATGACCAAGAAAGATTTAGGGGTGAGTCAAATGTTTGATTGTTTACTCTCTTTCTCCTCTTCATTGTCTTCAATGTGGCTTTCTCTAATTCTTTTTGACCAAATCTTACTAAATCACATCTCAAGTGTTGTATTTATGTCATTTTCTTCTACTGTTACACCCATTCCAGATAATTTATCCTTCCCGCATACTCCTATTGCATACATGGGCGTTTGAGGACTCGAGATCCCTCTCCCAACATTTCCTCCTCCCTTTTTCCTCAGATTTGAAGTTGTTTTGGGGGGAGAGTTTTTCCCCTCGTCTCCCTAGAGACCTTAGGGCTTGGTCAGGAGCTATTGTGTAGGCCTTCATTGTTCCCTCCTCCACATGTTCAGATTGTGTCAAATCTTGTGTCTAGATATATCAGAACACTCAAATGGTTCACAAAACATTTCAGCATTTAAAAATTGGGCAAAATTGACAAAATATACAGTCAAGTGAATGTGTATAGCCTAATATTACCTTCTATGCCTTCAGAGCTTGACAGGCTCACGTAAGAATGATTCATGACAACCTCTGAATACCACTTGCTAAAATAGAAGTACGGAATTTAAGAAACCTCGGTAGATAAGATAGATGTGCAATAGCAGCTGCAGACGGAGAAGCAGAAATTGCAATAAAAGATTGAGCTATAAAGCTGCCAGTGCTGTAACTCACAAATAAATTAATCTCTCAATTCCTATCAAGTAATCAATAGTCCATAAATGTCCTAATCAGAACTTACTATTGCCCGAAGTGATGTGTCCAGCAGTCAAAAACCGTTAAGTAAAACCACCAGAAAAACGCAAATCCTTCCATTTGAGAAATTGAACTAGCAAATGTATTTGTGGGGCTTTAAACCCAATAATCTTCATATTATTCAAATTGTGATGAATTGATTATGATGATGCAATCAAGTTCTTCACTGGAAGCTACTTGGATTTATGTACAGCCACCAAACAAGAACAGTACTCATAAAGAATGGTGCAATGAAAAGAAGTATTTTAAGAAAATAAATTTGCTCTTTGTGAAATAGACTTTTCTTAAGGAAGATTCCGGTTGAAAGAATACCTGTTTAGAGAGCGTTAACATTCTGACATTTTCACAAACATATTGCTTCCAACGCTAGGATGACCTGCCGCGTGTGAAGGTAGAGATAGAAGCCATGAAGAACCTGAGTCATCAACATGTCTGCCGCCTCTACCAGGTCATAGAGACCCCCACTAAGATATACATGATTCTGGAGGTAAGGGCACTCGTAGAGGAATGTGTGCACGTGTCGCTATGGTAATCTTCTCTTTATTTATTTCAATTTCTCTCTCAGTATTGTCCAGGTGGGGAGCTGTTTGATTACATCATAGCAAAGGACCGTCTGTCAGAGGAGGAGACCAGGGTGTTTTTCAGGCAAATCGTTTCTGCGTTGGCCTACGTCCACAGTCAAGGTTACGCACACAGAGACTTAAAACCGGTAAAGGCAGCCACTATGTGCAAGTAGAAATGTGACTTAAAGATGAGATACAGAGCAAAGATGACAGTCTGTGCCTTTGTCGCTGTCTAATTTGTGCTGTTGTGTTGTTTGTCTCTGACTTTAGGAAAACCTGTTGATAGATGAAGACCACAACTTGAAGCTCATAGACTTTGGCCTGTGTGCCAAACCCAAGGTATGATCCCATATTCCCTGTATCACTATGTGTCGCACATTGGTTAAGCCTAGAAATAGTCCAAGTAATGGAATGACTTCCTTATTTCTATTCATTACTATTTCAAACAATAAAAAAATGGCCAATTCATATTTTTTAGTATTTGCCACAGATGGAGAACATGCTTGTGCTCAGCCCTTTGTGCAAAGACCTCTAACATTCAACATTTGGGAATCGGCTACATTTCATTGACAGTTTTGATTAGGAAAGTTGTTTTTTCTTCTGTGTGAATGCTCATGGATGCATCATTCTGCCAGAATTGTTGTAATTGTTGTAAAGGACTGTCATGAAAATGCAGTCCTTAAAAATATAGATGACCCTAATAGTTTAAAAATGATAATCAATATGCATTTTAAATACTTTTACTTGGTGACAAGGGCCATCACACCAAAACACACAGTAGCCTTTTGCCCATTTATTTTCCCCAAATCTACGAAACTGACATGTTCTTTGGTTTGTCTTTCAGGGTGGGCTGGGCTACGAACTCATGACGTGCTGTGGGAGTCCTGCATACGCTGCTCCTGAACTCATCCAGGGAAAAGCATACATTGGCTCAGAGGTGAGAGCGAGCTACGTCTACGAGGCTAAATGAATGTTGTTTGCTACCAATCGGATGACATCGCACAAAACACACGTTTGTTTGTTCCTTAATTCCAAATTACCAAAATTTTGACTCTCTTGTCGTGTTGTGATCAAATCTCTGGTGTGTGAGTCAGTGCAGCTTATCTGTAACATGATAGCCACCACCTGCAGATGACATACTGTACTTGTGTGTGGTGTTTATGTTGACTGATGTATAACCTGCAGGCTGACGTGTGGAGCATGGGCGTGCTGCTCTTCGCTCTGCTCTGTGGATACCTGCCCTTCGACGATGAAAACTGCATGGCCCTCTATAGAAAGATAACGGTAATAGCAGTGTACTGTTTTCAACATTTTCCTTGCAAACTACCTACACTGTGGTCATATTGCTACATTTTCATGCCCAGACAAGGGAAATTCCAGTTTTTGATCAGATTCTAAGTATCAAATAAATGTTTGTGTATTACTGTTTGTTCAGTGTTTTTTTGTGTATGTGTGTTATATTTTCAGAGAGGTAAATACAATAACCCCGACTGGCTCTCTCCAGGAAGTATCCTCCTCCTCAACCAAATGATGCAGGTACAAATTGATTCTTTCAGTTCCTGTTTTTCTGAAATCAGGATGTTTGAATTTACAGTAAGCTTTAAGTAACTTTAAGTAACCTTTAAGATTATTTCACTGTCTTGAAATATACGTATATAGGGTTGTACAACACAATAACTATTTTTAATCTATTAATATGACTGTTAGAGATTTTTCATTTTTTATTTTTTATTTTTTTTTATGACTGATCCTGCGTATTGAGTTGTAGTTCCTCTGTCTTTCCTCTAGGTGGACCCCAAGCGGCGTCTCACTGTTCGACAGCTGCTGGACCATCCCTGGGTGATGAAAGGCAACAGCATCCCTGTGGAGTGGCACAGCAGGCAGCCGGTATACACAAACACTCACACACACACACACACACACACACACAAATGCTGTGCTACCAGGGGAACACTATTAATGTTTTTGATGTCATACTGTTCACTCCTAAACGTGGGAGCCTGTGTCTGTCTTCAAGTTGTATAAATAAATGAGCTCTTATTTGTAGCTTGGTCATATAGATGAGGACTGTATCACTGAGATGGCTGTCAACGCAAAGCGTTCCAGAGAAAGCACAACTGCGCTGGTCAAGGAGGTGAGTTAGCACTGAAGTCATCCACCATACTACCAGTGTTTCGTTATTTTGGTGCAGATCCATTTTGTTGTGTTGTTTTTTGTGATATTGTCCCAGCTGCACCTGTAAAACACAAAATCTTTTCCTCTTATGATACTAATGTAGATATGATATGTCATAAAGTTCATATTAGATATGCTAAAAGGGGTGCCCCTGCATGCCATACACCGCAGCGGCACAGGTCCGATTCCGACCTGCACGTCATCCCCTCTCTGCCCTGTCTTCCTCCCTGTCTCTCTACTGAACCGATACCTCTAATATCTCACAGTGGCGGTATGACCAGACGACAGCCACCTACCTACTGCTGCTCTCCAAGAAGCAGAGGGGCAAACCTGTGCGCCTGCGCCGTGAGCCATCGACATACGACTGTTCTCCGTTAGACCAGGGAGTACAGGTCAGACTGAGAACCACAACTCCCAAAATCCTGTGCTTCGTCAGGGTCCCTGATCATGGTTACAGATGGATATTCTGGGGCAGTCTTTATGTCTGTATCCTTAACTCTACAAACTGTGCTTTGTCTTCCAGACTAAAAAAAGCCTTCACTTCAGCGAGGATGAGGATGCGGTCATTATCGGTTCCTTGGACTTTTGCTCCGAATATATTGACGATTGCCCGTGGGTTGGTTTCACACAGTGTTCACCTCAGATGGCCAGAGGTCAGCCAGACGGGGCCTCAAACCCCACAAACTACAGGGACACAGTATGTGGAACTTAGGAAATATCTATGACTTTGCTGCCTGTCATGTACTTACCCAGGTAGATCGAGTATAAGGGATGATTTTTGTCGAAAAGACCTAATTTGTCTCAGCTGCATGAGCACAAAGGCTGCACAATTAAACAAATTAAATTTGGCCACATGTGATTACCAATTCCTCAGAAACTGCAATTTGTATAAGTATCTGAAATTGTGAGGAGTGCTCCAAACTGTGGTAGTGGAGGCGTGCTCGTGGTGTGCTGGGGTAATTACTGGTGTTTTGCTCCATGAGATAGTTGATGCGTCGCCAGTGTAACCACAAACACAAATTGTCATACGCTGGTGTGTCAGCCAAATGTGCTGCAGTAAAATGTGCTTCATATTGGACTCGTGAAATTGTTTCAGTCGTCGTTGTAGTGTTTCCATGTTGTCTCTGCTGATGTGGTATTTTCATCAGGATATTTAACAAGAATGCACACCAACCTGGTATCACTACATCTTGGTAGTCTGTCCTTAGGTTACAGATCATTGTGAAAAGTGCAGAATTTAAACTGATAATCGTTCATTTTTCTTGTTTTTAAAAGTTCAACACCAAATTTTCATGGAAGTTTCTGTAGAACTAATTATTTTTAGTATGCACCCTCATCAGTGTATAAGATTTTCTATAAATTGCTCCTGGCCCGATATTTTCAAAAACAATTTGCAGACAGTTCCATGTCAAAAATTTTACTGACACGGAAGGAAGTGTGATGGCGTCAATCAACGTACGAAAAAAGAAAACGGACAGCGTCATACACAACTCATTTTACTATAAGCTATACATGTTATGTTAACATGTTATCATACAATACTTTAACAGTGACAAGGGCCACGACTAGAAACTAATGGCAGTTTAAATTGTAATCGCAATTATGATTTTTGAAATGTTTATTTTATTTTATTTTACTAGTTGTGCAGATTTTTTTAGCAGTACAGTTCTCACGTTTCCCTGTTTCATGCATTCCTAAAGAGACTGCCATCTCCGTCAGTGGAGAAAAGATGGCTGCACAGCCCAACCGCCGACAGGGAGAGAACGCCAACGAGGCACCGCCACGAAAGGCGGGACAGGGAACAAATGGGGGAGAACAAGGAGAACGTTGCAGTGCAGGAGAAAGATGTTGAACTATTTGCGCTGCCTCTCCCTCGAACGCCTGTGTCCAGTAAGAAGAACGCACGGCCCGCCAAAAACGTGTTGACCACGCCCACTCAGAACACGAACGCCGGTGGCGGCAAACCCAAAGCGGCCACACCTAAAGGTGAGGAGAAACGTCTCTCATTTGACAAATGGCAGTAATGAAATACAGACAATGCTGAGTCTCAGTCCATCATATGGAGGGAGTATTTACCGTAATAGCTTTTGCTCCAAATCAGAGCCTGAAGTACACTCGGTGTGTTGGCTTGTTTATTTGCATTAACCAACGGCTCCTCTTTGCTCGCTCTCTATCATTCTCTCCCTCACTCTCATATGCAGCTCTCATAATCACAAGTGTCACATCCACATGCCACACATTTGCAAATAAATTGTCTTCTGGTAATAAAGCGATTTATGGAGACTGTTTTTATCCTGAAGCCACTCATATTTGTCTGATTTAGCTGTCATTACAGGATTGGAAAACACACACACACACACACACATACACACGCCCCTTCCACATACAAGTCAAAGTTGAGGTTTTTATCAGGAAGCTAATTCTATTCACTTATCTGTAAATGAAGGATGAGTGGAGAATCATTAAGGTGGCTTAATTATTTGTCAAAGTCAATTCTCTGACCATGAGCACAGCCTCATTACAGATCACTACCAA
Organism: Brotula barbata; assembly: GCA_900303265.1. NCBI lineage: Eukaryota > Metazoa > Chordata > Actinopteri > Ophidiiformes > Ophidiidae > Brotula > Brotula barbata. The sequence goes on along the minus strand of OMNV01009197.1, from coordinate 4,935 downwards.
CTGGCCGCAAGCCAGCTATCGCACTGGATCTGACCTGTTTAGAGTTAAACCCTTGGAATCCAGCTTCGTCCAGGAGTGGCGTTCCGACATGCTGCCTCTGACATACTTGTCTACACACACACACACACACACACACACTGAACTGTTTGTGTGTCTGTCCCCAGGCGTGTGGCATGACAGGTGTAGCTGTCTCTTTCCTCTGCTCAGTGTCCCACGTGGGCTGTAGTGACATGTGTTCTCCTGCCACCAAAGCCTTGTGTGTGTGCGTGCGTGTGTATCTGTGTGTGTGTGTGTGTGTGTGTGTGTGTGTGGGCGTGTGCATGTGTGTCAGACCAGTTGTCTTTGTGTACTCTATGCCAAAGCTTTTGTGTCCATGACTCCGTTGTCAAAGCCGCCAAGTCCTAGGATGGAACCTATTCCCGTTGGTTTCCCGTTTAAAGTGATTCTCTGGACGTTTTACAAAATCTGATGATTTTTGAATAAATAATGTCCAAACTATGTCACTGACAATGTTGTTCGTATTGGCTATTCATGTATCAGGTCAATAGTTGCACCATAACCCCAAAAAGAGGAAAAGTCCACCTTATATACAGTATGTTCACCGTTTCCTTAGAAGATGTTTTAAATGACACTTTATCTTGAAATTATTCTTTTTTTTATGTACGGATCACTACCCTTTAATAACTTTCCACCTCATTTGCTCATAAAATGAAGTATAACAAAAAACAAATAACGTGGAGATATGTTTGAAAGAAAATATTGATTTTACAAGGAATTGCCGTTATTCCTTAAAGGCTGATTTACAAAAAAAATGTAGTGATTCATTTGTGCTGCAACTTCCCTGAAAAGCTTAAATTTTTTTGATAAAATTTACGTTCAAAAATTCAGTATGTAAATGTAAGATTTGGTGTGTAATCTTGTGTTTTTTTTTTGGTGTAGGCAGCGCCTCAAAGGAGCACAGCAGGAAGAGAGACGCCGAGGTGAAGGAGAATGGAAACATGGAGACGCTGGCCTTCAGTCCTGAGCGAAGGTAAGTCGAGGGCTTGGCGGTGGCAGAATGGAGAGAGGAAGTAAATACATGAGGACTAGGACGGATTAGGAGTGAACGTTTGAACGAGCTGCTGGTTGCTCCCAGGTCTCGGTCTCTGGACATGGCCGGTGCCAGAGACAGCGGGCAGAAGAAGAGAGGAGGGAAGATGTTTGGTTCTCTGGAGAGAGGTCTGGACAAGATGATCACCATGCTCACGCCCAGCAAGAGGCGGGCCCTCCGCGACGGACCACGCAAGATCAAGGTACACGCACGCAGAAGTCCATCACCTCAACGCACATTCAGCCACACACACACACACACACACACACACACCACAGCTTTTCTAACGAGTTTCCTCCTCTTCCTCAAGGCTCAGTACAACGTGACCCTAACGAGTCAAACCAACCCAGACCAGGTGCTGAACCAACTTCTGTCCATCTTACCAGAGAAACACGTTGACTTTACACAGAAGGGGTAAGAAGAAAATACTGATCATCCATCTTTCCCATTTCCCAGAATCCTTACGTTTTTTGTGTGTTTCAGATATACCCTGAAGTGTCAGACCTTCGGGGACTTTGGCAAGGTGACCATGGCGTTTGAACTCGAAGTGTGCCTGCTGCAGAGGCCAGAAGTGGTCGGCATCCGTCGTCAGAGGCTGAAAGGAGACGCCTGGGTCTACAAGCACTTGGTGGAGGACATCTTCTCCACCTGCCGCGTGTAAAGCCCGCAGGGCAGCAGCCTCCTAGACGCGGTTTTACTCCCTCCGTCTGTAGGAGAAAGATGAAAGGCGGCTCATTCACGGATGATACGTGGAGACAGGGATGGAGTCTTTGCACACTAATTATGTCAGTCACTGTTCCACAGAGTATGTTACATAAAATATCAGCATTACGTCTGGATCCTGTATATAAATCTGTTTTCCTGTATTGTTTTTTTCCGTTCATAATCATGTTAAACAGGATCTCTGTCAGTCTCCCGGGATGAGTCGGTTCGCCCTGTATGTGCATGTGAAATATTACCCTGTTTACAATCTAACTTGTACGGGGCCATTACCATATTTCCATTTCTTATTCTCCCCCTTAGGTGAGGAACTTTATTGGAAACATAAGGAAGCAGAGCATTGCTAATTTACATTTATTGTTTTTATTTACATGTGTTAACAGTTTTTCGTGTCATGTCCTTTTACGTGTTGGTGTTCAGCGTCATCTTTTATTGCTCACGTTGCTGATTCTATTAAATATCTGCTGACAATGTAGAAAGACTAATAAATGGTTTTAGTAAAACGGGTCCTTGAAGAGGAAGAACGCGGATCATTTCGTTCCTTTTTGTCAAAATAGTGATGCAGTCCATTCTAGTGTACCTATAAGGATGTTTGAAGGTTAATGAATGTGCTTTGACGTTTGGAACGGTGTACGATGATTGTTATGGCAGATAGTACTGTAGGGGCATGATTGTAATGACTGACTGAATGACTAAGTAATGACGATACCTTTAACTATGATGTCAGGGATAATGAAGAGCAAAGCGGAGAGAATTAAACGGGGTTGTCCCTCCACATCGGTTCTCCTCTCCACGGAGACCATGACAGTGTGGCTGATGATGATCTGTTTTTTTTCTGACAGGTTCTCCTTGGCGTCGCAGCAGGGAGGAGAAGGGTAATGGTGGGTTGAAGTGATGATAAGTAGGATTTAACCTTAATGGTGTTTGGGAGAGGTTGGAGGCTGAGATGGTAATTTAAGACGGGGTGAAGGTTGGAGAAACGCAGGAGGTGCAGCCCGTCCTCCTCCTCATTCCAGTAGTAGTAATGACTCCTGCTGGGCGGAGGTTGGAGGATGAGGAGTTGTGTAAAATGAGTTTTTGTGTGTGCGTCGGCAAACGCCAGCTGCCACCGAGCAGGAAGTAGTTTCTCCCCTGGTGGTGTGTATGAACATTATAACAACCAATCACATGCTTTCCTCTCCAACACGACTTTAGGAGTGTTGGAGGAAGTAGAATTAAGAATTTCAGTTACAAAATTATAATCTCAGCCAACACTTCAAACGTCTTTAAAGATAAATAGCGACCACATCTCAGCAACCACATGGCCGGGATGGTTTAGGTGGTAGGGTGGTCGCCTAGTGATCGAAGGGTTGCCGGTTTGATCCCCACCTGTCCATGTCGAAGGTCCCTGAGCAAGACCCTAATCCTGAATTGCTCCCAACAAGCAAGTGGGCCCTGCATGGTTACCTCGGCTGTCGGTGTGTGAATGAGTGTATGAATGAGTGAATGAGAGGCAAACATTGTACAGCACTTTGGATAAAAGCGCTATAGAAATGCAGTCACCAATCAATTCAATTCAACTTTTCAAACTTTATTTAAAGATGACCTTGAACTTTGGAGGACACCTTAAATGAGTTGGACTGTGAAGAGTCCTCTATGCAGCGATCTGTTTGAACTTCATATATACTTATACTATTTAGAGTAAATTTAGTACATACACTAAGAATTCAAGCTGAGTAAAACTAAACTCATAGTATCATCACACTTTCGATACAAATCAAACTCATGTCCATCTCTCAGTCTGCGTATTGAAAACATTTATTTCAGAATAGATGTGAAGAAGTAACTAATCTGTTTTGATAAAAGTAGTGAAGTAAAAGTAGCTTTTCCTCAGATATGAAGGTCAGTAAAACTTGGGAAGGGAAGTGTTTTTTCTTTATAATCCTTTTAGTTTTAGTTCGACCTGTTGCTCCTCCGTTCAAACAGGGGGCGCTGCACCATCTGAGCCCCCGGTGTGCAGTCGGCTTCGGGTCCATGCTTGTTTCAAACTGGACAGAGTGCGTCTCACTTCCACGAGCACCAGAAGAGGAAGTCGTGACTTAAAGCACTGAAACTGAATCGCCAAGCGAGCCTCATTACTGCGGGCCTTTCTGCTGAGCTGACGCCAATTTGGGGCGAGTCGAGAACACACTCCCCCGTCGTCACTTCGCTTTGTTTGAGCGATTAAAAGGCGCAGGTTCGATCCCGGCCTCCCGCTGTCTGCCGTTTGCTGTTCTCAGGGTAAAAGCGAGAGTGAAATGAGGTCGTTTCTGGTCACCGCGCTCATCCTCCTTTTCCTGTGTGAGTACATGTGCTTCTCCTGACGAGCGCCGCTGCTCCTCCGTTGATTTTTGCCGTTTTAATGGAACGTGACGCGTGTGTGTCCGTCATTCATTTCCGCAGGGCTTCACAGGATGCAGACGACTCTCGACGCTCCGCCAGGAAAACCCTGCGAGGTACGGAGACGCGTCACCAAACCGCACGTTGCGGCGGCGCACGTCCACCCTAATCTAACTGCTCCTTGGATTCGCAGGGTCTCGTCGTGTCCGTCCTCGTGTCCCCTCTGTCTCTGTACTCCTGGTCGACCTCCGTCCTGGTCGGACTGCTGGTGTCTGCCCCGACCCTCGTCCTCGGCTGTCTCCACCACTCCCTCCTCCTCCTCCTGGCCGGGCCTTGGTGCGTCTTCACCGTCTGCGCCTCCCTGCTGCTGACCTGTCTCCACGTGGCCCTCTACCTCCTTCACCTGGCTCTCGTGGTCGGGACGGTGGCCATTTTAACCCTGGCGCGACACAAAATGGCCGACGGTGAGACCCGGAGTGACAGGAAGAGAGTGTTTGTCTGTGGAGCTGCCGAGTGAGGCCGAGCGACGTGGCTGCCGTTGTGTTTGTTTGAGTAAAACCTCCCGGTCCTGCGTGGACCCGGGTCGGCCCTCATTTGTTTAACGAACTCGCTGGGTGATTTTTTTTTTTTTTGGTGGAGATTTCATGTATAAATTGGCTTTGTGACACATTTACAGGGAGGCAACAGGAAGAGCCCTGATTAATGCACTCCTGTGATCTAAATGAGCTTGAAAATATAACTGCTGTCCGCCGCTTTACCCCACAGCC
>OMNV01009196.1:49072-64268 GCA_900303265.1 Brotula barbata | reverse complement strand
GTCTGTCTAATCTCAGAAGCGATTAATTATTCAAATGAGGCAAAACAGCACTGATCTCCGTGCGGTCGGTATGTTTCTGTAATCCTTGCGTGATTATAACCCGAGCGATAAACAGACACACTTTCAGTTTCACCTCTCTCCACGGAGCGCAGACACATCGTGAGGAAGTAAGACGGGAGCTCCGTGAGGCGGGCGAGCCTGGTGGACGGGGCGGTGCAGGTTTTGCGCGACGCAGGCCCCCCTGGTTTGACTGGTGGAAAGGGCATTCACGCTACTTTCAGGCCTTCTGACAGGCACGTTGGATGTAGAATATTGGAGCCTTCGTGCATCCTAGTAACCACCTTATACCACAACACCAGGCTGGTGAGAGAGTGTTAAAAGGGTATAAAAAGGAGGTTGTGAGAGAGAGTTACGAGATAGTTAAAGATGGTTACTATGGTTACTATAGAGGCTTACTCGATTATAAAAAGAAGTTGCCATGGTTAGGGGTTACTAGGCTGTAAGGGCAGTAAGAGAAAGTTACTAGGGCACAAAAGTGAGTTACTAGGGTGGTTAAAGGGGGTTAGAAATTTATAAAAATGAGTTACTAGGGTGGTAAGGGGTTACTAGGGTGGTTAAAGAGGTAAGAGAGGGTTACTAGGGCACAAAAAGGAGTTACTAGGGTGGTGAAAGAGGGTTACAAGTTTATAAAAAGGAGTTACTAGGGGATAGGGGGGTTACTAGGGTGGTTAAAGAGGGTTACAAGCTTGTAAAAAAGAGTTACTAGGGTGGTAAGAGCGGTAAGAGAGAGTTACTAGGGCACAAAAGGTAGATACTAGGGTGGTTAAAGAGGGTTACAAATTTATAAAAAGGAGTTACTAGGGTGGTAAGGGGGTTACTAGGGTGGTTAAAGAGGTAATAGAGGGTTACAAGGGCACAAAAAGGAGTTACTAGGGGAAAGGGGGGCTACTAGGGTGGTTAAAGAGGGTTACAAGCTTGTAAAAAGGGGTTACTAGGGTGGTAAGTGGGTTACTAGGCTGTAAGAGCGGTAAGAGAGAGTTACTAGGGGAAAGGGGGGCTACTAGGGTGGTTAAAGAGGGTTACAAGCTTGTAAAGAGGGGTTACTAGGGTGGTAAGTGGGTTACTAGGCTGTAAGAGCAGTAAGAGAGAGTTACTAGGGTACAAAAAGGTGTTACTAGGGTGGTAAGAGAGAGTTAAAAGGCTGTACTCAAAGGGCAGTAAGAGCGGTCCTGCGTCACGCTAGACTCGAAGCCGAGCAAACCACAATATCACAATCCATTTCAGCTTTATTTTCACACCGTTCAGCTCATTTGCCGAGGTCTTTACTTTATCACCTCGTCCTGAATCTCTCCGCTCCGCCGTGTTGTCGGTAATATCTCGGTTTCTTCGACGGACTTCGCTGATTTGTTAGTTTACACGGCTGTAATGGCGGTAAAAAAAATAATAAAAATGGAGGTTCAGGTGAACTACGAACGGTGTCTTCTGCCAGCTGTGAAATTATGGTGCGAAGAATGGCAGAAAAGGAACAGCTGAGGGAGGAAAACACACAGTTTGCTGATTGTCCATTACATCACCAGTCTTGTTCTCAGAAATAAGACATGAGATGGGCTGGGTGCTGTAATATCAACCCCCATTCAATTATTCCTGAGCTTCCGAAGGGAAAAATGAAAACCAGCGTCAGACGTTGCATCTTTCATCCAACATCCAAGCATCTTACATCATTAAACCGATGGATCCAGATAAAAGCCAAACCCACAGAGAAACACTTTGTCGACCAGTGGCGGTGGTTCTTTAAACGAGCACAACGCCCGTAGGTCGGCCCGGGCCTACTTCCTGTTCCAGTCGGCTGTAGCTGCGTTCCAACAGAGATTGTGTCCTTGGGGTCATATCACAGGAATTCACAGGTTTGCTGTACAAGAGGCTTACAAATCTGTGCACACACCTACACACACACACACACACATTATTTTTATGTTCATGGTGAGTGCAACCTTGTGCAGTAGTTCCTCTCCAATTATCCCCCACAGGCTGCATACAGGAGAGATCCATTGCACAGAAGCACAAACACACACACTCACACACACATGGCTACACACTGGGGGATTGCCCCCCCCCCCAGAGCAAAAGTGTAATTATCTTACAGGTTCTACCTCAGCTCGTGCTGCACAAAACATATAAATGCAGCGTATCATCTTCCCCGTTCGGTTTCTGTAATATTCAATTTCACCTGATCGTGTTTTGTCTTTTTCTGAAATGCAATAATGGCAAACACATGTTCAGCATGGCAGATCACCGGGGAAACCTCGGTCTTTATGACTCAATCCAATATCAGCTACTCATAATACAAAACACACACACACACACACGCGCACACATGCACAAACTTAACCTTTCTCTCACACACACACACACACACACACACACGCTGTAAGAAAAAAAAAAAAAAAAGCAAAACTAATTATGCCGAATCCTCCCTAATGGAAGTGGAGTTCGGATTAATGATGGTTTGGGGAGTTCAATACATTTTTCTCATCATTTCTGCGTGCGTTTGCGTGTGTGTGTGTGTGTGTGTGTGTGTGTGGCTTGAGGAGCCGGTTAGATATTAAGACCGTCTGGTTATTTGCTGTGCTAGAATGATGATAGCGGTGATGGAGGGGGATGTCCCACATTCTCATTTCTTCTTCCCTTCCCACGCACCTACGCTTACCTCGCTAGCCTGTGATCAAACGCCACGGCGGCTGAATGGATGTCTTCATCTACTTAGCTTTACCCCCCCTCCTCTCTCTCTCTCTCCCTCTCTCTCTCTCTCTCTCTCTCCATAGCGTGCATTTTACTTTGCTTTTTAAATGTCTTTGTGTTCCCCGTGGCTGTATGGAGAATTTTCTCATGGATTCTTGTTCTTTGTCTTTGTTTTCTCTGCCCTGACATTAAAAAGTGTGAGTCCCCAGAATGCTTTGAGCAGTGGCGCCTCATGGTGCAGATCTACACTTACACAGAGAGCTGGTCCCCCCCAGAACAATAATGCAGTGTTGGCGTCGGGCCTGAATGCACTTTAATGCAGACCGATTTTTTTAAATTTATTTTTTGCTGCCACCGCTGTGCTCAGCAAGAAGAGACACAATCAAACACACACAATCAGAGTACTTGTCCCCAGGTTAAAGAGGGGGATACTTTTAGCATTTCATTCGGAAACAACCTTGGCAAGTATTGGTGTTTTTACATCAATTATGATCATAAATAATAAAGGATAGGACATTAGGTGCCCGATGTTTGTCTACTACTTAAGTAAAACTTTTTTCATTTATTTTTTTTATACTGCCTTTACTCAATTCCTTAATCCATTTTTTGTCCTTCCAGAGCAAGAACAGTTATGGCAGCCAGGTGATGATCCCTCATGTCACATCCATCTCACGCCTCATTCCCCTCGCAGGAATAACACTGAAAAGGGATTTAGCTAAGACCTTGACTTGACTACCAGGTACCAGAGAAGGGGACACATTTAAATCTTCCTCGATAATGATGACCGCCAGTACCGTCAGTGTGCGTTGCTTTGTTTTTTGGCTTTGTCCAAGTAATCCAAGACGAGATAATTGAAATGTGGATCTCAAAAAACACTTTTTTGATGTCCGGAACTATTACAATGCATGTTGAATTGCAGGTGCATCAGGCAGTACGTTATGGGATACATGCAGTATGCATTACTCTGAACACTGGAAGGCACTCAGAGCTCTCCAATTAGAACTCCATCTGTCAATGCTAACAGCGGGTTATTGACAGGACCGTGATCACCACGTTGGCTCAAATCCGCTGCTCGGCCTTTTTCCGTCTTTCCGTCTCTTCTTTTTCTGTCCTTCCTGGTTTGAACCTGGCTGCTCATTCACATTTTTCAGGCATTTGCAGACTAACAGCAGTCTGCATGAACAAAGGTGGCAGCATTCCAACAGCGTGTATCTTACATTCTGCATGAGAAACTTTGGGTCAATTATCCCCAAATTGTAGAAGGAGACACAAAAACAGCTTTGGAAAAATTCTAAATGGTAGACATGAATTAATATGTGGTCGGGGGCCATATCCTATCCCACCTGTCAGCAGTCTATCACTCAGTCATACTCCTATTTACCCCTCTGATCAATTTAGAGAGTGTAATTCACCACCTGTTAATAAAGTTTTCTCGGCCGGGGAGTGGAGCATGTCGGAGCAGGACACACCATTTCCGAACCTTGAGCTGCTTGAAAATCGTCCTAGCAGTGGAAGTCTTAAGTTCTTTCTTTGAGCTTCATCATCGTGTTCATTAGCTTTGATTGATGTTTGGGTTGACTAATCCATCCCTCGGTCCTCACCGTGGGAGGTCTTCTGCTCCGTGCCGCCGTATGACTCATTCATATATGCAAGACACATACATTACATTTACATGTAACCGTATCATCGCTGTACCAAGGTGCTTGTAGGCTGCGTTTCTTCTTACCAGCCTCCTCTTAACCTCCTCTCCTACGCTGTCATCGGCTCCCGGTGGAAGGGAGAGCGAGGGCTAATGGGAGAGCAGGGGCGGGGAGGCTCGTGTGCTTCCTCTCAGTCGATGGCACTTCTTTGCTTGCTTGGTCTTCATTCTTATCATGTCCCTCACAGTATGTGACAGATGTGATTTGCATAATTATTGATTTTGTGTGTGAAGAATAACTCTGCCACCCTTGATTAATTTGCGGCGACTCATTTCTTCTGCATATCCTCATCAGACAGAGGTACACAGACAGTCGCATGTGGTTTGATACATGAGCTTTAATCCCATTGCAAAAGAGGAAAAGAGGCTAAATGAGGATGTTTACCTTCTGTTTTCGTGTGGATTCAAGGATTACTGTTAATTGGAACTGCTGCACTGAGAAGCTGTCAGACAAATTATGTAAATATAAAAAAAAAAAAATTTTCAAACAGACACACACACACACACACACACACACACACACACAAATATGCATCTGGCTGTACCCCACTGTAGCACACACAAATATATGAGATTCTGTTTTTATGATCATTCCATAAGGTTCAGCTTGAATAATTTAGGTTAAGGATTTTTGTGTGTTTTCTTTATCGTGTAGGAAATGCTTGCACTATGTCAGAGTACAACAGGCTGAAGACCCTTCTGCTGGATATGCAGCCTAAGACCATGAACTCCGGAGAGCCTAGCCAGCGGACAGACATGGAGGAGAGAAGAGCTCTTGTGGACACCATGTTCAAACTGCTGGACGTGGACCAAGACGGGCGACTGGTCAGTGATGAACTGGAAAAGGTGAGTGCTTACAATGTTTGACTTGAAGGTTGAGGGCGGATAGAGCATTGCTATTCTATCTTACTCTATTACATTTTAAATGTGTAAAGATCAGTGTGATTTTGCGCATTAAAGCTTCGCAAAAGTTATGGAGCTGCTCTTCAAGAGATTTTGGGTCTATGAAAAGACTGAACAGATGCAAAACCCGGTAAAAAGAAAGCCAATGGCCTCGGTGAAAACATACCAAAACAGGAAAGACAGAAGTGGGAGGCAAATAGCTGTTCCTACGTGTGCAGTGTTGTGCTTTATTGTCAGTTTGTGGAGTATAGCAACTGTGTGTCAAGACAAGTCGGTTCAAGTTTCACATTAAAAACTTACGGCAACCCATTTTCGTCTCAAGAAGTTACGACAAACGTTCACCGAGTTTATGTGATAACGCTCGAACAGGAAACAGGAGGGATGTTTGGGCACTGAGCAGAAAAGGGAGATAATCTAATTTCTTATTTTCTCCATCTCATTGATGATTTCAATCAGCCTGTAATTATAAAAAGACGTTCTTACTCTGAACAAGGCTGTCAAATCTAGAACGCTGCATAAATTTGACTATGTTAAGGCAAGTCCAGCAGGTTCCTTGCTTGTGTGTGTGTGTGTGTCTTAGATCTCCATGAAGAAGCACCTGGAGGACAGCCTTCTTGAGTGCACCATGCAGGACCTGCTGCGTTACGACGACTACAACAACGATGGACAGCTCACCCGGCACGAGTTCTACACGGCGTTCCGTGAGTCCTGTTCCTTCTTATGCAACTGTCTCTTTCCCTTCTCGTGTTCCTGATCTTGGCGACCTTCTCAACTTCATCATCTTATGCTTTGTTGTCCATTTCCAATTGGTTTATGACGTGTGCCTAACACACACCGTATCCGTGGTTTGAGATCAGGGGGGAACATTCTTATGTCTGCTTTCTTTACATTTCTGCGTTTAACTGTGTTCCTAGATTTCATTTCCTACCATGAATATCATTACCTTCATGTGAAATGGTAAATGGACTGCATTTCTATAGCGCTTTTCTAGTCCGGGACCACTCAAAGTGCTTTACAACGTTCGTCTCATATTCACCCATTCATACACACATTCGCACATTGACAGCAATGCCCACTTGCGTGTCGGGACCAATTTTGGGTTAGAGTCTTGCTCAGGGACCTTCGGATTGAACTGCCAAACCTTTCAACCCTTACCCAATCAGCCACGCCGCCCCTTGAAAGCTATAACCTGAGGTGAGTCTTTAGAAGGTACGAGCCACCCCCCCAACATGTCACAGTGGGGTATCTTGTAGAAAATAGAAAAACAAGACGGGGCGCATCTTAACCTTTTCTTGAAAGCGTAAACCACTTTGAACATTTATGTTACAAAGGAGAGAAACAGAATAATGCATGCACACATGCTTTTAAAGAATAATGCAATCAATTTCCCCTCGTATTTTGAACCTGATAACCTCCCAACCGTTCATGGCTGCCCTCAGGCCAGTCTTTCAGCCACTGATAAATTGATAATTGCCTGTACTCAAGTCCAACTGTGATTACAACATCGTGAGGAGCCATACTGGGCTCTGAGGGTCAGGCACCAGAAAGAGCTGGCAGGGTTCACCTTATTTAGACCAATACCCACAATTCTACCAGGACTGTTACTGCAGCATCAGCATCGAAATTGCTGGACACCATGGCAACTTGCAGCAAAACCTATTAATAAACTCACAGTTTTTTATTTCCCTCTCGTCTTTCTTCTACCAAATTTCTCTGTTAGAAGCAGAGAGAAAATCCCAGAGCTGACCCCAAAATGGCAATGAAAGACAACAAATGTGACAATTCCTGCAGAGAGCCACGACAGGGGCATTTTAAAGGATCTACCCTCCGTTAAGCCTCAGAAGTAATTTAGCCTCCTAATGAGTGGGTTTTAGAGGGAACAGACCATGCTTTTAGTCATTTAGTCTCTCATCATCTTCCAGATGGCCAGTGAACAGGCCTCACATGCTATTTATCTACCTACAGGCGTGCCTGTGGGCTTTTCGGCTGGTTTTGTCAATACATTTAATGTTTGACAAGCAGTTGAAGTCGTGTGCTGGGACCAATAAAACCAGCTATTGATTAGATGATGCTCAAGGTTAACTGTTGGGCCGCGGACAAGAGTACACCAAGGGGTAGCTGTTATTTTGGAGTGGCACATCTGCTGTTCTGGATAATGTTGATGGTGTGTGTGTGCAAAATGTGCACATGAGTGTGTGTCCATCCACCCTTCTATCATCCATCCATCAATCTTTTGATCCCTCCATCCATCCATCCCTCCATCCACCCATCATAATTCCAACAATTCCGTTCAAAAATTGAGCTTCATGAAGTGAATGCAGCGAGATGACTAGATTGTACATCACATTGGTTCATTTTAATCATAGATATAGTGGAGTCCACTTGAAGAATACCGGTGCGTGGGTTTCCTCCGAGTTGGTCCCCGGGCGCTGTTGTGTGTGTGTGTGTGTGCATGTGTTGGCTGCCCACTGCTCCTCATTTGAGGATGGGTAAAATGCAGAGAATTAATTTCCCCAAGGGGATCAATAAAGTACCATTCTTCTTCTTCTTCTTCTTCTTCTTGTGCCTATTTCCACAATATTTAAAAAAAAATCCCTTTATTACTGCCTGCGTGATACCTCTGTGAAATAGATTCTACTATAACCCCTTGTGTCACTCACAAGCATAATATAATTACATGGTGTGCTTCAATTACAATCAATCAGTGGTAATTGCTTTGATTTGATTTCATGCCATTACTGATGTCATTTCCCAAAATTCTGGCTGAGAATCACGTTCACATTATTGTGTCTGGCATTTAGTGTTTGTCTCATCATAGATGACAAAGAATAATCTTAAAACCTGCATTGCGTGTGTGTAGAGATTAGTCATTAGTCACAGGGACAGAGGTAGTAAAACCTGTGACTAGAGTGTGAATTTCCCCACATAGAACCTGTTAAAATAGTTCAAATGTAATTGTGTAAAATCAGTTTTACTTTGGTTATAAATTTGTTATAAATTCATAAAAATAAGGGTTTTCCTTTCTTTGTGTGTGTGTGTCAGGATTGTGATGGACGGATGGATGGATAAAACTGAATTCTTTTGTCCTGTCTCCTGTGTGAATATTCAGAAGAACAAACCTGTGTTCTGTAATACAGTGGGATGGCACTTTCTTCATCATAGAGCACAGTGCAGGATGTACAGTAGATAAAGCTAAATAGGTGTTAAATCATTCCCAGTTCCCCAATGGTGCCACTAGGTTATGTTTCATATCATTTATCCAAATGTAGACACAATGTAGAGAAAACGATGGATGCTCGTGGCCTTTGATTCAGGATTAGAGCCACTGTAATTGCACAACAATAAAGGTGTAGGGATTTGCCTAGTGGCCATTGTCATGGGCGCTGGAGCAGAGATGTGTTGCATTAACTGGGCACTAAAAAGACTGAAGTGCATTAGTAGCGGAGCAGATAGGTAAGCAGGCCTGCTGAGCCTGCAGGTGTAAAATATACAGTCACACAAGGTCAGAGCTGCTTTGTGTGTAAAGCTGCCTGAAGGTGAAAGATGAAAGGTGCCTCGTGGAAGGTGAGGTTTTGGTTGAGGCTTTGAAAATTCAACATGGGCTGTATGTGCACTCATGAAACAGATTAATTTTGTGGATCATATATCCTTAAAGCGGCAAGCTGCAGGACAAAGGGAGCACAGGATGGCAAATTGTCTGCTTTCCTTTTGGTGGCTGCTTTAGCTGTTGACATTCAAGGAACTTGGCCGGATAATGGCGTCGGCAGCGTTGCTCTCGGAGCTTTACTGATTAAAAGAAAGTAATAAGTACACTAGAGCTCGCAGGAGCCAGCATGAAATTAGAAAAAAGAGGATGGTGCTGAATTCACAATTGTGCCCCAGAAAATGTAGACTCTCAGTCAGAGTAAAATAGTAAAGTGACAATATCAATGCATGTATATCTATGTCATGGTAATTACATCGTAAATATGTTAAAATTATATGCTTTTCATAATGTGTCAATTTTGTTGTGATATTTCAGTTAGAAAATGTCATGCTGAAGTCCTCATTTCCATGCCAGATTTTGATTTTCTTACATTTTAGACTATGAAATTATTTTAGGAAATAATTACCCTCTTAAACTGGGATATGAACCACGCCCGTATAATTGTAGAAAGAGTGTGTAGTATATGTGATGCTGACTGGCAGAATGAACTCAGTCCAACAAGAATACATGGACAGTGTAAAAATGGTCTTTCTGTTGCTTTTCTTTCATTTCATTTCATTTCTCCTCCTCTCCTCTGCTTTCCTTTCCATTTATTTTCCTTTCCCTCTCTCATGTACACAAGTATTTGAATTGTGCACCTCTTGATGAGTGGTCTGATAGTGAGCGAAGCCAAGTGAGTTGACATGGCAACCGTGATGGTCCGTTGAATCTCGGTTGATTTTGTGAGTGTAACGCATATCTTTTGTAGTTATGTCTTTGGAGGAAATGACAGGAAAGAAGAAAGAGAGGAAAAGAAAGGATGGAGAAACATCAGGAAATGAGAGAAGTGAAATAACTATCAACCATGAAAAGAGGGCATGACGAACACACGAACCCTCTGCACGTCAGCAAAGATGAGGGGCGTGTCTCTGTGCGCATGTGTGTGTTTGACAAATAGGAACATTTCCTCATGGCTGCAGTCAGGTGAACTTCTTTGGTTTACACCGGGGGGCTGTAAGGAGACGAGAAATGAAAGGGGAACATAAAAGAGAGTACACACTCTACGTGTTGACAATCTGAAGGCTCTTGTGCAAAGAGCAATAACATAGAGTGTCCTTCCAAATGCGAAAATACAAGTGCCGTCCCTAACGGGAATGTAAAGTAGGTGGGACCATAATTTATGACCGGATTGTTAACACAAAGAATGCGAGCGCTCTTCAGTAGTCTCCTCTGCAGAATCAGCCAATCGGCTCCTCCAACATCTGCCTGATTACAAATATGAAGTGTTTGTCTAGCGATGCCGTGTGGTGCACTTTACGCGAGGAAGAGTCGTTTGATCGAACGGCGCTTTGTGTATGTCAATGTAATGAAGGACAGTGTTTTATTATCGCTGCAGACCACCAAAAATCTCGTGCACATAATCTTCCTAAAGCACGGCGGTGACACGGTTTCAGATAGGCACGCCCCAAAGCAGTCTTTGAGACTTGAGAGTTCCTGCATTTTTTTCTCTCTGCAACTCGACTCAAAATAGTCGGTCATATGAATTTCAGATATGTTCTCTAAGGGATATTAAAACAGATTTTGGGAAACATAGGAAATTAATAAATCAAGTAGATGAGGCAAGATGAATGAAATTCAGAATACTGAAAATTAGAACACTCGGCCATACAAAATGACTTGTCATATGTATGCAACACGACAGATTGGTGATGTATAAAACTGCAAGACTTGCAGAGGATTTTTCGTTTAATGGATCTGCAGCCAAGTAAATGGTTCAGATCAGGCCACGAGGAACTTTTTTTGATTTTAAATAAGAAAAAATACAATCACAGAGGTTCCATACTTATATGTCAAATTTAAATACATTTTTTGATCATTTCCACAAGTCCTCTTTGGAAATCAAGCACATTCATTTGGATAATCTCAACTGGATGTCTGCGTTAACTGAGAACAGTTACATTGATGTTAAACACAGTATCTTGGAGTAGAATTTGCACTTGCAATTAATTTGTCTGAATAACTGAGCCCTCAGCATACAGATGCTATGTAATCGTAGGAAAATACGTTGTAAAATAATATTTGGAACATCAGGCAAGGATCATTAAGACAACACGTCTCAGCGGTGACACGTTCTCTGTTCTTCGAGACATCTAATATCTCTCATAATTACACACACTGAATAATCCCATCCAACCTCCCCACCCCTGATTCTGCATTTGCCTCATCATTCTATCCCTCTTTCATTTTCACATCTTTAATTTCATCTTTACTTCTCTAATTAGCCGTCGAGATGTAAGTCCATGCTTCACGGCGACCAGAGGGGCTTTGGGCAGACCTAATAGCCTTTCTGAGGTGTCTTTGCGACTGCCGTATACCCTCACCACCTAGCCATGGCTCTCAAGGGCAGCAAGTGTGTTCTGTCTTGCCATAATTTGCCCCTGGGCTGTCCGTGACGCATCATGTGGTCTGCTTTTAACTCTCTCCTCAAACTCTCTCTGTGGCAAGGAAAGCATTCATTATCATGCCTGCATTGATTTGCTCTTCCTCTTGTTTCTTTGGTAGAACAATCCTGGCTTTGCCCTCCTCCCTGTGTTTTATTGTAATACCCCATCTGCAATTTCAAAAACCTGTGTGTCCGTTTTGTGCATTTGCTTTCTGTGTGTGTGTGTGTGTGTGTGTGTGTGTGTGTGTGTGTGTGTGCGTGCGCACGTGCACGTTGCACTTCTTTCCCCTTTCGTTTCCTCTGTAAAAGGCCTCCAGCTTCTTCCTTCATCAGCTTTGAAAATTTTCTGTCAGAACAACAAAGGAGATAAACACAGCAGAAAATAGGACAGAAAACTGGAAAAGGACTTTGTGGTGTGTAAAACGAATTCAGTACTGGACTCAGAAAACAAAACAATCCAACAAAGTGTAGAGCTGCATAATCCCTCATGGCAGGAAAACCTTGGCTACAAATGTTTCTGTTTGTGGAATGAAGAAACATTTGACATGGATGCGCTCACAGGCTGCGTCCTTTTCTTCAGGGAAACATCTGCTCAGTCTAGTTGGTCCAGACGGCTTCGTACAGCGATTACTTTATCTTTTAATAAAAGGCTGGTTTAGGATGCTAAAACTAAGCAGAGGTCATCAAGGCTATCGTTGAACTCAAGATGAACTCGACAAACAATACAGCAGATACTTCGAGTAAACATAGAGTGCAATAAAGGAGAGACAATTCAGGGAAGAAGTGAGGATGCAACCCCAAAGAGACATTTGCATATTCACAAAGATGTTTTGGATCAGAGTAGGAGTGGCTGAGGGGGGAGCTCCAGAGGAACTGGCTTCTCTTCACCTGTTGATGCAAGCCAAAAGGTGTGGAAAGAGAAGTGAAGGAGATTGAGGCACGATTTGGGAGGAGGGATGATGCATACTTATCCGTCTTTGTCAAGGTCTAGAGTAGCACAACAGGCAAAGGAGGAAATGGGGGTAGGAAATGGCAGGACGAAGGACAGGCTTTCTTTGTGTCTCTCCCTTTGCACTGCGATAAACAGTAAACCAATATCAGGCTTGATTCTTACACCAGGTTAGGAAAAGATTCTCCTTCAAGTCAAAATGCACTGCAGCAAAGTACTGATCATTTTATCTATTGAATTAACACCCGAATTCACAAGTGTGACAGCCATGATGTTTGTGGCTTGACTTTTCTTCACGGTGAGCCTTCATGATGCCTTAGAAAGTATTACAAATCCCCTCTATAAGCACTCACTGCACACAAGCAGCTACAAGCAGATAAAGGCATTTTTGTGGTTTTCAAAGAATTGGGCTCGGCTGCTCTGGAAAGTGCAGCTTTGGTGGTTTAGGAAGGCTGATCTAGTCAAACGTTCTGAGGTGACAAAAGAGACAATGGGTGATGCTAGAGGAACAGCTAATCCCAAATCTCACAAGTCTTTATTCTTCAGAGTGTAGTGATTCTCTGGCTGAGTGCTGTGTGCTCCCAACACTGGAATATACAGATCTGTGCTGAGATGATGCCGTTTTCTATCGCTTCACAAGGCTCAATCTATACAAATTGAGTAGTTGAGTGGTAGACCTTGATGTCATGTTGTGCACGTGAAAGAAACGAAGAAGAAGTTTAAGAGCATTTGTTGTGTCACGTTGACATGCAGAGTAACAACATTGGTTTGGTGGCAGAGAGACAAACGAGCTGTCACTCTAACACACAGCTAAAAGTACAGTTTTGGGGTGGGGTCAACAGCCACTGTTGAAGGTCTATTCAAGGACATACATGACTAGTAAAGTGAAGGGCAAATTTTAGCAAAAATGCAAAAGAAAAAAAAGAAAGAAAAGAAAAGAAAAGTCTCAGGCCACCACCATCAAACAAATCTAATGGTGGCCTAAGACTTTTGCACAGAACTATATATATATATATATATATATATACTGTATATGATGAAGATTAAAACACGCATATTAATTGTATCTTATACATTCATCTATGTAAAAAAAATGTTTGTTTTTTCACCCAGACTTTAAAAGTGGAGGTGGATTTCTAAAATGGAAAAGGTTGGAAGGGCATTCTTATTTCTTTGGAGGTGTAATCACAGATGGGGTTGTATAACTTTCAAACTTGGTCTCTACCATTGATCCAATATTTATATGTAGTTCTGATATAGCATAAACTATGTTATGTTCCAAGTGCTTTGTCAGAAGAAACTCAGCAGGACTTTTCAAATCATGGTGGCAGCAATCCATTGCTGTAGAAAATTAGTGAAAGATCTCCTGTTATCTTCATACCGTTGCTTTGGTAAAACTGGAGACACTTTAAGCTGGAAAGGCTCACAAAATATTCCTCCTTTTAATAAAAGTTTGGACGAGAGCTTAACGAGAACAGAGTGGCACTAATCTCCCACACTTCATTTGGCAGGATGAGACCCACTTCATTAAAATAATACTCTCATCTGATAACAGAATATGATCTCTGACAATCTGGATAATCTTTCTTATCTTGTGGGAAGGACGGGACCCCTCCCCATTGCCTTCTCTCTCTCCCCTCCGGAGATGTATTGCGAGAGTGTTGGTTAAGTGTTCTTCCTCATTTTAAAGGTCTTTTTCATCCTCAGAGCGGAGGAGGAGGGTCAGAGGGATTAGTGGCCTGCAGTGGAACTCTGCACTACAGAAGCCGCGGCTTGACCTGACGGTCGGGATCACTGGAGACAGAGTGCAGCGTGAGATGGACTGACTTTGTGTGACTGTGGGTGTTTGCCAAAGATACGTGCAGATCAGGTTTGCGGAATAGATCGATAGATGCCTCATTTAACTCCATTGAGGACACTTTTCCCAAGAAAGTAATTACAAACGTACTGAGGTCAAAAATCAGTCCAAACAGTTAAGTTGGACAACACTTTTTTAAAATTAGCTTACATTTCAAAGCAATGTTGAGTTTATTTGAGGAGAAGGGAAAGTCACAGGTGAAAGCAAGGCCGGCTACTTGACCAGTAATACCTGACATATTTCAACAGCACAATCGCTAGGCCGACATCTTTGCCATTTTCCTGCCGTTATACAGTATGAGATGAGCCCACTACAGTTGAATGAAAGAGCCTTTTGTGACATTTATAGAAGGATTGAGGATGGACACTCATCGTTTCCCTCATCACGTTCATATTGTTCCACACATTTTTTCATTGGATGGAACTATCTGTCCTCTAATAGAATAATAACAACAGTGTTGGCTCCTCTGGCCATTGGTCCAGAACTTCCTTCACGTCCACGTTTCGCCCTGGGAGTTACCAAGTAATATCACCACTTTTAGTTTTGGACCAGCAGCTGAGCAGCTGCACACTTGGGAACATTTGGGGTCACGGGCCTTGCTGAGTGAACCTCGTGCACAAAAGAGCACAATGTAAGCATGGACTCACTTGGGAACTGTGTATCGACGCGAGTGCACCTTGTAGTGGGGGGCGGGGGGAATGGGTCACAATAAGTGGCTGATCACTTTGTGCAAGAACAAAACTATCCTGAAATATTTATTTTTGATATGAAAAAGGTCAGCCCATCACAACCAGAGTGCAGTGTCGTAGTATAAAGGAGGGATTATTCAAAAATACCGGTGGGTGGTGCCAATGGTGTGTCTGTGTGTGTGTGTGTGTGTGTGTGTGTGTGTGTGTGTGTGTGTGTGTGATGAGCTGCTA
>OMNV01009196.1:0-49052 GCA_900303265.1 Brotula barbata | reverse complement strand
GTTATGTAGACGGACAACATTTTACACTAAGATTAAAAGTGTGTTCAGGCTTAGTGTGGACGCCTTGATAGAATGTGGACTGATTAATTATCAGAGAAACAAATCATTGCATTGTGATAACCTCCATCAGGGATTTTAAAAACTGCTGCTGAGCTAATGAAGTTGATTAATTGCCCCATATTTTCCTAGAAAACACCCCCCGCCCCCCCAGCTCTGAATTATGGGATAATTGTCTTTGTCTACTTTGTTCAGACTCAACATCACTAAATGATCACAGATCCTCCAAGTATGTAACTAATACTGAACTTCAGGGAGCCTCTGGTGGTCGACGGGGGCTTTGGAAGCCGGCCCCCTTGAATTTTGATTCCACAATCTGGCCGACGGCGGCCGTAACTCCATGAACAGGTCTCATCACGTCTAAAGGTGTATGTTTTGTTTTTGTTTTTTTATGTGCTGTGTGCTAACGCACTTCTGTATTTAGTAGCTGCTTGTCAGAAGACAGGACAGGCGTGCAGTTTAACTGTCTATTTCCTTGTGATACGGAGGCGCTGCCAGTGCGGTTTAATTAGCAATGCGATTTGGCCATCACATGTGACCGTCTAAGCCTTTTAGAGTGACCTGTTTGGTGATGGGATGGAAGCAGCGCAGAGTAATTGATCATCACATCATGTTGGGGAGACAATGATCCTTTTGAATGGCTTTCCCAGGGAGTGATACAACAGCAGGGTTATTTTTAGGGCTGTTTTTCTAAGCATTAACTTCAGCACCGCTTTTCTTTAGCATTGACTTGAATGAGAATGAATGGACCAGGTGGTGATTTGTTAAAACATCGTGCGCTCGCCATAAACTTTCCACTATTATTGCGTCTGAATTCAGTGGGCAGAGAACAACACGATAAAATGTTTCTCATCTTCAGAGGCTGTGAAGTGAACGAACCTTGGCCTTTTAAAAGGTTAATTGATTGCACAGAACTATTCTCTATATTCTGCCAAAATGCTGCTACCGCTACAAGTCGACCTGGTTTGTTTACAAGTGCTCCTTTGAAAATGTGCATCTCACATTTTACAGCTTATAGCATTCAGACTGGTCACCCCAACGCCACGGCAAAGCGTTGAAGCCTAACAAGGAGTCTGTTTAGACTGCTGCAAGCCAAATATGGCAAAACAATAACTAGTGGGTCCAATGCATTGTCGACTTCGTAGCATTTCTTTTTCAAACAAACCTTTTCTCTCGATGTAGCGCTCTGTAGGCAGGAAACTCAGCACCTTGAGGGGAGGCAGAGTGAGCTCACTGAGCTGTGGTGACCAAAAATGGATTTTATATTTGTGGAACATTGTTCCCAAACTAATGTGGCACTCATTTCTGCCTTCACATTTGCAGTTGTTAAATCAACTTAATTACAATACACACATAAAGACTAGAAGTTGTGGATGATACATAATGTTATGTTTCCCCTTTTAATTACAGCTCAGTACACAATGTTTATTGACATCATCTCCTCACTATAATTTTAGTTCATTTAAATGTTTCTGCTGGCTAAAGTGTGTGTTTCTTAGGTTAGGTTAGGTTAGGTTAGGGGTTGTTCTCAAAATTGCTGTGCATCCACCTGGCATGAAATTTGTAGCTAGTAGATAGTCATGGTCCTGCATGTCTAATGTCTTTGCAACCTAGAAGACCCAGTTTTCATGAAAATACCAACATACCAACTTCATTCTCTGTTTGTGTCTCTGGGTCCGATCGTACAACTGGCTTACGGTGGTGCCAAGCCTAAGCGGAAGTGTCATTGCTTTCGTACTCCTGACACAGTTGTCATTTTCGCGCCTAGCTCCCATGTTGTGTAAATAGTGTGATAAGTGTGTTTAAGACCAACATGTTGGTCTTAAAATGAGGAGTGATCATGCAAAATGTTGGTCCTTGGATATCGTGGGGCAGCAGAATGGTTTTGCACTTCAGACCAACTCAAACCACATCTAAGCCTAAGTCTATTGTTCTGTGTTTTTCTGCTGTTTAGATTGCATGCACATATACCTTGTGTATATATATATATATATATATATATATATATATGTGTATGTATTTCTACATACGTATGCGGGATCACAACTTGAAGTTCCATTAGTTGAAAATATATACTGCAAAGAGTGTGGATGTTAGACAATAGGAGTATTCATGCCAATTAAAGGAACATTTGTTTGTGACATGGTCTCAAGTTACATGCGAAACAAAAAATGGACTTTGCCACGCCCCACACTTTGCACATAGATCGCTTAGATAGGTCCCTCTATATGTATTTAAGACAACTACATGGAAGGTTGTAACGCAGACAGGTTTACACTAAGTCACAAAAGAGGGACATGAAGAGGATGCACTGTCATAGAATCTGAGAATTATCAAGAGGACAAAATGAGAATAATGCCAAAGTGTCAGGCGAGAAGGAGGCCTTAAAAGGAAGAGCGGAAGCATAGAGGAACTGTAGCGAGAGAGGGAGGAAAAGTTGGTGAGGCAGTGGAGAGGGGCGAACAATTCCTCTGCACGTGGAGGAGATTATGGGCCTGCATCCAATGTGATTAATGAGCTGGTCTCTGATTGCTCATTCCCATCTACCTCCTATGAATAATCACCATGCTGCCACATTCAAAGGATAAGTGTGTGTGTGTCTTCAAGAGTGTCTGTGTGAGTGTGTACCGTCGGCATCGGACGGAGAAAAAGAGAATAAAAGACATAAGAAGGGTTGAGAGAGAAGAATGGGTGATGAGGGGGATGTGATGAAAACTGATCAAGCCTGTATCTATTAAATCATTTGCATGAAATTTATTCCTTATTATCCGCTAAGAACTGATTACCACACCGGCTACCATACGAGAAAATTATGATCAAACCGGCATCAATGTGTTTGACACTTGTACTCCATGTGTGTTTCATAACTTTTGTAACACTTTTAGATTTTATGTCTCATGGCACTACAAGTTTTTTCTCAGTCTCTTTCTCTCTCCTTTTTTGGCCTTAACCCTTACAGCCATGATTGAACCAATACATCACCCATTCATCAAGTTTTATCTGCCAGATGTGCACTTTGAATCTTTGTCTTTACTGTGTACTTCCAACAGTCATCTGAGTAGATTGAGTTTGGATGTCAGCATCCTGTCAGGATTCATTTCACAACAGACCAATCCGAGCAGCCTGCACTGCGGCGCCGTCTTTCAGAATGCCAGCTAATTATTTTGTAACATGGACATTGTTGCCAAGAGAAAACTGAAATATAAACGAAAAAAATTGAGTCTGACCTCTAATAATAATATGAAGTGTTGGAAATGTTGTCTGTTTTGAAGGGACAGACACAAAGTTTGTACTCTATCAGTTTGACATACCATCATCTTTTCATGAAAACCGTCACTGGCACTGAGACATGTGAGGTATGAATGTCTTTTTTAACTATTAGAACATGCTATTTTGTGCTTTACTTTCATGCCACCTATTATTTTCTTAATGGAAGATCATTTAGTGTGGAATTAAGCTCATTTCAACCCTGTAATTACAAGCCTTTGACTGACGCTGCTTTTTAGTGTCAGTCAAATCACTGATTCTGCACGACAGAAGATGATACTTTATATGCATCTGTGGGAAGCAGTCCCCCTACTTTACATTAGTGAGCTAATATGAGCACATCATTTCAAGATGCACCTAATTACAAGCGTAGAACTCTTTTCTGCAGCTGGATTGGAGGATATTTGAATAATGCAAATTGTTTAAACTGTTCAGTACATTTACATGCATTTTATACTCTCATTTTAGTGCACGTTTAGATTAAGGTCAAGAGTGAGGATGACAGGATTAATTGGATTTATGGGCGTTACGGCTCACCGAATATACATTAAGCAATGCGTAATGGTGCCAGGCCACTGGTCCATAGGCCCATTAGTCCCAAAAGAGGGGCCATTTGTCCTAAAATGCCCACATCCTCTGAAGGCTTTGACTATTCAGATGGACCTGGAGTGGCAGGTGGAAGTCTTCCCCAGGGATATTCAACAATGTGTGTGTTAAGTGTGTGTTAAGTGTGTGCTTGTGTGCGACGCTTGCACACTGTTTCTCACCTTTGGATAAACGGACATTTTGTTATAACCGTAATGACAAATAATGCATATACTTATTTATATTATTAAGGTAGCATGTGAACATTCTACATTGTCTTGTCATACATTCTGTGTAATTCTTTTTTTTTTGTAATTTCTATCTTTGTCTTTTTGTTCCCTTTACTCTTACATATTTGTCATTGTAAATGTTTTTATGCTTTGACTCTAAATATGCTATTGAAGGAGTTTCACTACTATTTTCCATTATGGGAACTTTCTATTTCCGCATTCCTGCTTGGTTGGCAAAAAAGTTTCTCTTTTTGAATTTAAAGCATTAATATTTCTTGCAGTGTTTTACCGTTGTCTGAGTTTCTGTTTCCAATCATAGACATATTTCTGCTACTTTCGTGTTTTTCCCAAAGCTCTTAAATACTGTAAACATGGTTTAGTACTGTAAGGTCAGTGAATTTATGTGCACAGCTGCATTTGTGTTCACACACGTATGATGTATGTGGATTCATGTATGTGTTACTAAGTGTTACTTTCACTCTTAGTTGGCTCCATTTAGTTTTCTCTCAGTTAGCCTGGCCTTCTCTTTATTTAGTGAGTAATATCCCCTGCCAATATTCACCCAGAGTCACACATGTCAACCACTTCAACAAAACTAGAATGATTATTCTTTTAAAGCCAACAAAAATGGGAGACAGAGGAAATATTCTGTCGTTTTATATCTTTTCATTTTCTCCTTCTTACAGAGGTAGTGCAGCTGAGTCTGGCAGAAGATCAGCAGATAAGCATCTCCATTGTAACAGTGGGTCTCAGTGCCATCCTTACCTGTGCCATCCAAGGAACGTTGCGCCCACCAATCATCTGGAAAAGGAACGGTATCATCCTAAACTTCTTGGATCTGGAGGACATCAATGTGAGTGCATGTTGCCATTTCCTTCCTCAGTGATGTTATGATGACGTACATGGTCACCGATTGCCTGTTTTCTTTTACGTCCCCAGCTCACTGTGGCTGGCGTGGTAGTCGCCATGCTTGTGGGATTAATGTATATTTCATTGTCTTGCATGTGTTATTCAGTCAAGTCATGTTAGTGGTGATTTGATGAGGTCATAGTTTGGGCCGTGTACGGTGGATGCCAAAATAAAAGGATCGTTTGCCTATGATCAGGAACTGTAGTGCATCTGTTGCTGTGTTAATCAAACCAACACGTGGGCTTCAACAAGCCTTTATCAGGTTGTAGAATAATGTTGTGAGCAGGAAGTGACTAAGAAGCCTTACCTGTGTCAGGACTGCTTCAGTGACCACCAGGGGCTCACTTCAATTATCTATGTAATGACACGAGGGGAAAAGGAACCATGTACATATTTACACTGTTTACAGACAAATAGACTCATGTTTATGAAATGCATGGCCAATGTTCACATTTGAACATCTGTTATCTATGCCTTTAAGTAAAGGCTTTTTAAGTGCAGAATGTCCACAGATTTCCTGGACTCTTCCATTTTTCAATGCCTGAATGTCTTTCCTGTCTTTAGACGTGTGCATTTGTTTAAATGTTTCTGCAAATTTAATTTGAACCACCTGATTAATATTTGATGAGCTTCAGGGCCAAGTTGGCCCAGTGAAGAGTTTTCAAATGGGAAGATAGATAGATGGATGGATAGATGGATGGATAGATAGATGGATGGATGGATAGATGGATGGATGGATGGATGGATGGATGGATGGATGGATAGATGGATGGATGGATGGATGGATGGATGGATGGATGGATGGATGGATGGATGGATGGATGGATGGATGGATGGATGGATGGATGGATAGATAGATAGATAGATAGATAGATAGATAGATAGATAGATAGATAGATAGATAGATAGATAGATAGATAGAATGGGGAAATAAGGTGCAGGAAGTTTATGTAAGCAGCCACATATACATACACAGGGAAATTTGCATTGCCTTCATTAAGATTTTTTCCAATACTTTCTGATTTCTTTTTAACTGTGTTTGTATGATTTTTTATAAGGATTAGGATCTGAAATGTTGTGATATGTGCCAGAATTACATCCAGTTTATATTGACACCAGTAGTCAACCAACCAAGCAAGAACAAACAAGAAAGAACAGAGGCTAAGAAAGCATTAAGAAAGCCTTATTTCTCTGCCCCCCTCACTAAAATGGCAAAATTAGCTCGCTTGCTGCTTAATGAACGATGTAGCTATGCTCCTATTTAGATGCATCTTCACAGTTGACAGCACAGCAGCGACCTTGTTTTACCCTCTACTGGATCACAATCCTCTAATTGCACATTAATGAGAGGCTCTGTTGGTGGGCTGTGATGGTGAGCTGATAAACAAGACAAGTGTTAAGGTGGAGGCAGGAGGAGAGGTGCTGACACGGGAGCAACCTCAGGCTTTTGGCTGGGTGTAATGAATTCTCATGCTGTAGATGTAAACGGAGGTTAGAGATTCGGACCGTGCCACTGTCCTGTCACTTCAAAGCAGCAGCTGAGATCTTATTGTAGTTTTACATTTTTTCTTTTGTGAATGACGTCTAATGGTAAAAAGGGGTAAAGACATCAGTTTGATGAACAATCACAAAAAAAAAGATCAAAAAAAGTGTGGGCACCCCAGGTTAATAATGGTGAACCACACAACACCTGAATGATTGGCTTTGTGTTTATTTTACCAAAGCGGTTGACCAGTCAGCTGATACCTTGAAAAAACACTAAATGAGAACCTTTGTCTTTGGAGAGACTGAGACAGACATAGTGACACAGACTGGAGGATCTGACATTTGTACAGGAAACTGTGCTTCACAGAGAAGATGGGTTGAGTGGAGGGTGCAGACGTTTCTCCCCGGTTCTCTCACTACGACACTTTCTTGAGTCGCTGTGAGCTTAATGGAAACAGGATTGTTTCAGAATCTGTATTTCATTTGACAGCGACTGAAATATTTGAGGCACAAACTCCCCGTACCTGCTGTTATGCTTGGATGATGCTCTGTCTCATTTGTCTGGAGTTTTTCTTTCTCTCTGTCTCTCTGTTGTCATTCTTGCGTAAAGCAGGATGTTTTACGTACCAAGTGATGCTGTTTTTTTCCACACTGCTGAATATTTTGAAGAGTTCAGTCCTGTTCTGTCAGGTTTGATTCCATTATAACTTAGACATAAACAGAATCAGGTAAACGGCAATATAATCTGACACAGCTGCTTATAGCTAGCCGTGGTCTGGTATATAAGCCATTGAAACAGCTGAAATGTTCTAAATTGGATTTGTTGCAGGGAAAAGATTCATTTACCAAAGAAAGAAAGAATGTATGGTTCTTACTGTGAAAACAATTACAGCTACTTTAATGATGCTGGCGTCGCCCTTCTACTTGCATTGCAGCGATTCTGTGTTGTATATGTTATTTGATTTTATTTCATCATTACCGCATGATTCTGTATCTTATAAAATCACAGGCATTACACACTAACAGAAAATAGATGAACACCTAAAGTTTTCATGTTTGGTGTTTTTTTTTAATTATGAAAGGAAAAAGTTAATCAGTCATAATGATTTCAATGCAGTGGATATCTGCACATACATCCTCAATTCATGTTTCCTTCACAGAATCCTACAATTTCCTTCTAAAGTACATTTGACTAGAATATTTTTCTTACAAATCCAGGTCTATATTGTCTGGGGTTATTAAGTGTTCTTATCAGCCTAGTTTTTCTCAAATAAAAGCCTGTAATTGCCTCCTAATGACATTTTAACACCTTGCACATGGGTGAATGATGTTTATGAGTGTCCCGTGTATGCAAGAATTTCATTTTAGGCTTTAGGGTTTTTTCCTTTAAATTTCCCTTTGTTCCAGATGTGTCAGGAACAACATGGACTGTATTCTAGTTTACCCAGAGTGCATCATGATGTATGATACAGTATCATTGGAAACGTTGCCTAAAACTTTATGAACACAGTATAAATATAATGATTAGTTGAGGGTTTAAGAGGTCTGGATCATCAAATTCCAAAATTTTGTCATTTCAATTTAAGTTTTGATGACCTTTAGGCATATCTCTAATCAGTGCACCCTGCCCCACTCCACTCCACTCCACCCCACCCTCGCTCCCTTGTGTGTACCGTCCTAAAAGTAATTTTGGGATCTTGTCATGAGCTGTATTAGGACATCTGCTCTGCCTCTTGGTGTGACAGCAAAACGACTTAAAGCCTTAATCCAGCCTAAGCTGTGGCTGGAAACCCCTGGTGACTGCTGCATGCTGCACCAACAAGCAGCTCCATTCATCAACCTAATGGGCTTTATATTTTTAACCCTTGCCATTTATCAGACTCAGGCAGCACAATGAGGGGAGAAAGGAGGATCAAATTCCCCAACGCCTGCCTCACTTCAACAGGGAAACTGTTGATTCATGGTCTCTCCTCCTTTCTTTTTCCCCACTCCCTGCTGTTCCATGCACCCTCCCTCCTGCACTTGTTCTCTCTAAACATCCTTTTGTATTCTTTCAAACCACTTTTATTTCTCCTTCCTCCTGTCTCTCACTTTCTATGGCTCATACCTGTGCGCCATTCTTCAATTAAATTCCCCGTCTTACACCTCCTGCTCTTCCTGTTTCATCCTCTCTTCCCCATTCATCCGTCTCCCTCTGTTTTTCTTCCCTTCCCATCCTTCCATCTCTTTCTAATTTTTCAGGACTTTGGAGATGACGGCTCCCTGTACATCACCAAGGTGACGACTGTCCACATGGGGAACTACAGTTGCCATGCCTACGGTTATGAAGACCTCTACCAGACACATGTGCTGCAGGTGAATGGTCAGTAGTGCTCATTACTTCCTTACAGTGGTGTATGAACAAAGTATCTAGTTTTGTTTGTAGCGCCACACGTGTCACATCATTAGCTTAATTTACGGTGAAGAATAACTCGGATGACAGGAGTGCTAAGAGTTTGGCATCCATCTTCAGAGATAGCCAACCCTGGGAACTACTGCTCTTTTGTTTTGAAGACAGTCTGAATGCAAGTCAAGCTAAACTGTCATGCTTTCACATCTCTGGAAGCAAATGAGTAATTATGCAGCATTGTCATCTGAGAACAAACAATCAAATCATGGGCCTCCTAATAACTTGGCAGCCTTTTCTGTTATGAAATGTTCCTGTCACACATTAGACTATTTGTTACATTCAGCTGTGTGGGGAGATTCTCTTCCATTAGCAAATAAGCAGCCAAAATAATGCACTCTATTTCATATATTAAATTGTGTATATCTGCAGACATGATGTACTGTATGTTCTACATGCATATCTTTAAATTATTGTTCATTATATATTGATCCTACTGGTCTTAATGTTGAATTCAAATAAAAAATCAACAAGGACTTTATCAACTCAAGTTGGGATCAGGTGCTGGACAAAGAAGCAAAAAAGTATCTGCACATGGAAAGGATTTATGTATAAAATCATCAAAGCATCTTGACCAGCAAAGTCTCCACACACAAACATAATTAGATCAGGTATTTGTCTGGCGAAGTACGCGCTGTTCATGTTACGTTCATGCACGATATCTAATATAAAAATGGATGAATGGAAAAGCTCTGCAATGGTTTGTAAAGAAAAAAAAGAATTTACGAGACATTCCTGCTGCAGGAATGATTAGCGTGTCAGCTTTCTGTCCAACACACTATCTTCTCCACAGTGCTCAAATAGCGGAATACTGTAAAAGACTTCTCTCAAATAACAACCACGAGAAGAAGACGACAAATCAAATCAAATTCTGATGCTTGTGTCTTGAGGCCAGCAGATATGCAAAATGGGGATAGAATATTTTCATTGAAGGTGGTTTCAATTAGGAGTGATAATAGATGTGATTGTGTTGTTTCTCAAGGATAATACAAACTAATGTAGCTGAGAAGTAAATTGACAGATTATTGTCGGATTATTTTATTCTGGCGGTCAGCCAAGTGTTTGTGCTTGAATTGGACATTTCCTGCTATCTGTAATCACATGGAATAAAGGGTACTTTACCTTAATCATAAAAGCAAGCATGTCATTCACTCATTCATGTCTTCACTGTGATAACAGAGCAAAATTTTAATCTCTATATCATCTATAGCAGAACATAGACTTTAATCACAGTAGAACTTGAACGGGGCCCAAAATTTTCCAAAGAATTTGAGTTTGTTTCTGGTTTGGTTAGACTTTCACTAAGAGGACTTGATTCATCATGAACTTGTCTCGACAGCAGCTTTTAGTCTTGACGTTAACTTGAAAGTGGGTCTCCTAGTGTGAAAGGAGTATGGAGTGAAGGCTTTAGTGATGTTTCCTCGTCGCTAAAATTCACGCTGAACACATCCTCTCTGTTTTCTAAATGCTCACTTCAACCGTGAAAACACACGACTGCTTGACGCTGATTTATTATGAGAAAGTCCCTAATGTGGTTCCACATTAGAGACGGGACCAAAAGAAACTCTTCGTTTATCTGTGGCCTGCTAGTAAATTAAACGCTCTCTGCGGCGTACACAGTGCTGCGGTTGGGGACACACACAGCTTAAATCTGACCAGCTGAGCCGAGCCCGATTGGAATTCTTTTAATAATGATGTCTGGCCTGGTCCGGAACGCAATAGTTTTTAACAGAAATGTCAATTTCTAAATCACAGTGTAGTGCTCCATCTAGAGGAAAGCTTTTGTTTTTCATGTAAAGTAAACTTTACATTTAAAAAAAAAAATGACTGCAACAAACTGTTCCGATGCATTCATTTAATGAAGTTAATTATATAATATTAAATAAATAATTTGCAAAAATAAGCTAAAAAAACAGGGGCTATGGACATACATATAAAAATCTCATTTAAAAGTACCACATGCGTGTTCAGTGTTCAGTCATAGACGGGGAACAACATCTCACCTGTTACCACACAAAGTATGACCTCATATTTCTTGAATGTTGTATTCATATGTGGCCTTGGCTCCAGAGGAGGTGGTAAGTGGTTGATGTGTTCAACGTGTGGAGCCCCAGAGCTCATGCATTCTTGGTACGGGTGAATATGCTCCATTCTGTGGTGAGACAAATTTGTCTTTTCCCATTGCTGCATGTGTGGTTGTTTGTGTTAAATTCCCCCAGGAGTCACCATGAAACAGTGTGTAATTCTATTTTCACTGCTCCCTCTCTGTGTGTGTATGTGTGTGCAGTCCCTCCAGTGATCCTGGTCTATCCAGAGACACAGGCCCAGGAGCCCGGTGTATCTGCCAGCCTCCATTGCCATGCGGATGGGATTCCAAATCCCAAACTCCTCTGGCTGAAGAACGGCATGGACCTGCAGCCCAGATCCTCCAAACAGCTCAGTCTCATAGGTGTGGATTTGATGATTTGCGGATGTGCTGTCAGTGTCTGGCACATCTTGTTGAACAGGAATGCAGCATGTTGACGCCAAAAATGAACGTACAGACATATACATAAAGTGGCTATAAGCTAGTCTAATATATGCATTGAGGACAAGTGTGTCCGTTACGGCCACCCTACGCAAACAAAGGCTCAATAGGAGAACAAACACGCCAAGTGCTCAAAATTGCTAAGAAAACCATCAAGATCAGAAGCCTTCTGTCAAAAATGCAAGCCAAAGAAACAAAAAGAGATGGGAGATCGCAGCCAAAAAACAAAACAAAATAAAAACAATAACGGCACCACTGGTTAGCTCCAACCCAAACAAAAAGACACAATCTAACACTCTAAGCATGCTGGGGGGAAATTTGTTTGGGAGCAAAAAAAAGGAGATAAAAAAAGAGAAAAGAATCTCACCCAACAAGTCATCTCTCTTCTTGATGTCGCTGCTCCTCAGGTCCCGCCTTTCCTCTCAGATGATTAATTGGAATCAGGTGCTCCGCTCCTTCAGCCACGAAAGAGAAGAGGTAGAGAGAAGAGAGAACACCAGAGGGAGTGCTAGGGAGAGGGGGGAGAGCGAGAGAACCAAAACACACCCCCAATAATAATATGCACACATGGTGTCACGTGTCCTTTGCAGGCAGGAATATTTTCTGGTGCTTTGTTTATTTTCCTCTCTGCCCCAAGGTGATGAAATCCACGACTACGGACGGCCATGTTCATAGTTCTACTTTGATGAAGAGCAGCACCTGTTTAAAACACCATAGCTGTCCTCGTGAATCAAATGAAAAAGATCAAGAGTGCAAAAATGAAATGAGATATGATGTACCGCATCTCCATTGAAGGCAAACATTTATCAAGGCTGGAAGGACATTTACAAAGACACATTCTCAATATCAGACAGAAAGAGCAGAATAGGCCAGGACTTCTTCTTATGGGCTCCTTGTCACGATGGGAGCCTTTATAAACCGATTGGGGCTCATAATCTGCGATAAGAGCCTTTTAGCGATCCTCAAACACCCAACAAGGGAGATTCTGCAATGTTCACCAAATCTAACCATAGCTACAGCCCAAGTAATGTGGGCAGTCTTACTTAAAAATGCATGTGTACCTTCTTCCATAAAACCATTTGGGTACTGTAGCTTATCATTTTATCCAGCCATGTTCCTGAAGTGGCATCAAAGCACAGAGGCGGTGTAATTTTCTCTTTCATTTCGACATGTCACCTATAATGACTTAAGTGTTTTCCAGCAATCAGGCTCTGTAAAACTCTCCGCTAAATCATGTAAAATTGGGAGCACACATTGATAATTTACACTGACACTGAAAATGCAGGGAGAGAGAGAGAGAGATCCATCCAGTCACGTCTGTCTGAAATTCCCAATTAGAGATTTTTAGGTTTATTTTTCTTGCCCACGTATATTGTAGAGAAAATCTCTACAAAGGAAATCGCACTATAATCTCACACCTTCTATTCATCAAACTCAGCAACCTAATATCGGAAAGCTGCATTTTGGCCGTGGCATGTAAAATGTCAAATTTTCCTTTTTTTTTTTTTTTTTTTTACATTCTTTTCTTAATGATAAATAGTAGCTCTGGAAGCCCAAGCCCCTGGGATGACATTTAAAGTTGTCTTTACAACCAAACCAGTCAACCCCTGGCAGAACAGGCTGCTCTAAGCTCTAAGGATATAAAGGTTAATAATAAGAACTGTTCCGTACATAACTTTGAATTAGAAGTTATTAAATTGGTGTCTCATTTTATGAAGCTTTGCTTCAAGGCGATATTACTTCAAAGCGTTGCAAACTTAACTTGATAAAAGAGAATATAGAACTAAGAGAATTATCAGAATCCAAAAAGATATTGCTAAAAATATCACTAATATGAAAAGTTTGCATCAATGTTTCTTGCTGTGTTACAACTCAACTGGCCTGAATTGAATGAATTTAGAATCAGAACCTGCGTGTGCTGTTGAAAGTTCAGTTCCACCAACCAACTGAAATACAGCAGCTTCATCAAAACCAGCTGTCTTACTGCAGAGGAAAAACACGCAGCAGCACGGTGACTCGGTGGTCAGCATTGTTGCCTCGCAGCAAGAAAGTTGAGGGTTCAAATCCTGGGTTTGACCAACGCACCTTTCTGTGCGGAGTTTGCACGTTGTGAGCGTGTTCGGCTCATCGCTCTTGCCGCTACTGTCTGCGCGTGCGTGTGTGTGCGTTTGCTTACATGCGAGCACTGCCCACTGCTCTTCGTAGTTAGGATGGGTTAAATACAGAGAAATCATTTCCTTTCGGGAATCAATAAAGTTCCGTTCATTCTTGAAATGGAATGCAATATTCGAAAAGTGATATTACACATTACGTTACAAATAGCTTTTGTTTTCTTTCCTCTAGCCAATGGGAGTGAATTGTATATTGGCAGTGTACGGTATGAGGACACGGGAGCCTACACCTGCATTGCCAAGAATGAAGTGGGAGTGGATGAAGACATCTCCTCTCTGTTTGTGGAAGATTCAGCCAAGAAGACCCGTAAGATATAAAGTGCAGTCTCTCACATTTTACTGCAGAGATAGAATAGTTTTACAGGACAAGCTATACAGTTCAAACTTCATTCCTGTCAAGTTTCACCTAAGGCTTATGAAGAGTGTATGTAGCATGTAGATTCCAAACCACCTTACCCCTGTGGGCTCACTCCATCATAGAGATCAGTACGATAAAGTCATGCATGCCAAGCAAAGATACCACCGTAGCATCTGTGTTAGATCTTCTTTTGATGGACTCAGCACGCATCTAAAGTGGCAGCGATTGAGCAGTGGTGCTCAAACCTGGTCAAATGAAAAAGACGGCGGCACACAGACGCGCCTCCACTGAGAACAGACAACAAGAAGTTCCTCAAATACTGGACAGCTGAAGACCAGAGAAGACCCTTAGTCCTGAGTCCTTGTTCATGTTTGTTTCATGTTTCTTGTTCTCAATGGTTACAAATGTGCAATCCAACAAGCCAGTAAATCACATTTGATCCTGCATGCTACAATTACAATTGGAATTCATTCAGAAAATAATGTATGACTCGATGGGATATTTTAGTAATTGTTTCATTTCATCTCTTTTCCTCCATTCTGACTTATTTTGCAGTTGCAAACATTCTGTGGAGAGAAGAAGGTAATGTATTAAAGTCCTATAGATGCTTGCGTGACAATTAAATGTGAGGAGCGTCGATGTAGCTCTTCAATGTGATCGTTTTAGAGAGACATTTACACACAGCATTTTCTAATTCCTAAACTAGCCCAGAAATCGATCAGCACCATAAACAGTTGTGTGTGGATGTATCTTGTTTGCGTAGTACGTGTGTTTATCTCACTAACATCAGCATGCGTGCAGTTTGTTTGCTAATTAATCAACAGCTGTACTGGCACACAGATGGCTCTGTGAAATGTCGTTTAGAGCGTGTGATTTCATTTTGATGTGTCTGCCGATGTCGTAGACATATTGGTGACAGGCGCCTTTGTAAGCACCGTCAAAACGGCCAGCGACCGCGCATCGCGATCACGGCGAACGTGATAATGTGTCAAATGGTGTCTGTGAAGGTTCGTCTTCAACGTGAATATTGCTGTATTGATGTGGGCTTTTTTATCCTGCCGTTTGAATGGTTTTGTTCCATTTTTTTCCTTCCCATTTGCAGGGTTGAGCGTGGGGAACATGTTCTATGTGTTTTCTGATGAGGGCATCACGGTTCTTCAGCCCAGTGAATGTGAGATTCGCAAACACATGAAGCGGACAGACAGAATCGTTGCTACCTTTGTAAGTGCATACTGTGTTTTTCGTCCTGTTAGAGTTTGTAAGATTAAAATTCAATTAGGTCAAGTGTATTTGTTTAGCCCAATATCACATCAGATGTTTCAGGTTCTCCACACAGCCCAAAGCTCTCTGGGAAGACAAGGAAAAACTACCCAAAAAGGAAAATAGGAAGAAGCCTCAGACAGAAGATTCTCTCAACTCAGAAGGCTAGGAGGGTAGTAAGAGCCGCACGCAG
The DNA here is from genome assembly GCA_900303265.1 of Brotula barbata. Taxonomy (NCBI): domain Eukaryota; kingdom Metazoa; phylum Chordata; class Actinopteri; order Ophidiiformes; family Ophidiidae; genus Brotula; species Brotula barbata. Next base: position 33,564 of record OMNV01009196.1, on the reverse strand, counting down.
GAAAAAATAGGTAGATACTGAGAAGATACGAGACAGCACAGGAAAATAACTTAAATACAACATCTGAGTCCTGACCACAGAGGTAATTAAAATGATTTAGAGGGAAAGAGAGGGAGAGAATAGATAGAACCAAACCAAATCAACACATACATGAATCATCTCTGGTTAAATCACAAAGAGGGCAAACCGAACCACCTCTCCCCCGCCCCCTATCTGCTGTCATACCGTGGCTCCTCACTTCACGGAATGTAATGGGATTAACTGTGTCTGCTAGTCAACAGCTCACACCAACAGACTGTACAGAGTATATTCTATGCACACACTTTGGTTTCAAATTCAGTGCAGGACGTGTCTCTCCCAGAGAAATGCCTTTTAGATCAAAGTTGTTAGTTCCTCTGAGGGATTTGGGTTTTACAGAAGCTTGTAATTGAAATAGAGATCGATACAAACTCAGTAAGCTACGTGTTAGCCGGTTCTTGCCGTGAACAGCATTTTTTTCCAGAAGAAAAGGTGAGGAGGTAGGTGGCCGAGGAACATAATGTTTGCATGAGTGTGTGTGGTGCATTTACAATACGTAATGTTGCCTATGTGTGCAAGTGTGTGTGCAGCGGGATGCAGGGGTGCAGGATGTTGTGTTTGGGCATCAAGATGCAATAGCTCGTTGATTGTTGTTTCACACTGTAGGAGTGGTTTTGTTTGAAATAAATGTGCAACCACAAATCTTCCCTATCTTTTCTTCAGTCGATTGTTGAACTCCAGAATCAGGCCTGAAATTTTGCCCTGAATCCGATCCGAGTCTTGTCTGAGTGTGGCTAGACCTGATGTATCCCACAACGTTTTCATTCTAAACCCAGGCCGAGGAATTTGTGATGGTGTCTGGCCTGACACATGGCAGAGAATTTTCACACCAAGAAAAGATGATAGAGGAAATTCAACAGTCTTACAACAGCATCTGTCATTGGTCATCAAATTGAATTTTCACCTTATATGGAGTACTCTAATCATTTACACTTTAAATTATTACAATGCCTCCAAAATGAGTTAATTTATTATTATCTAAACCTTAAAAAAAGAACTTAAAACCTGGTCAATTAATTCCTAATCCAATCCATGTCCGCTACAGCAAAGAGTTAAGTGATATTTAAATGGAATACAGGCAACCATTTTGTGGAACCTAATGGTGGTCCCAATAAAGAATATAGAAAAAAGAATACATTTTTTAATGTATATATTTGAATGTGTGTGTCTGTCTGTCTTGTCTGTCCTGTCTTGTCCTTGTATTTATATGGTGTGAGTGTAACAAATTCACAAATTCCTTGTATGTGTAAGCATACTTGGCTAATAAAGCCGATACTGATATAGAATAGCTTTGATTAAAAAAGATCAAATAAAATGCTTTTCAAAAATTCTTTAATCCATGACAGTAACCCTTCCATTTTATGATGGCCTTTTTAATTTCCCTTAAATTTGTCCCGTCTGACTGTGTTGGGTATCATTTTATACAGATTTCCTCAGCATGCGTCCCGTCACCTTTGGAACCTTTGGGCTTTTCACTACAATTTAAAATAGAATGAAATTGGTGGTTAATTCACTGTTAAAGAGCTTAACTGTGTCTGTCACTGTGAATGAAGTGAAGGCTTTAATGGATGAAGACACAGATAACTGCTGAACATTGATTCGTTATCACTAACTTGCTCATGTTGGCACACACATATCAGGATGATAACGTTTCTGACCAGATGGGCAGGTCCCAAACTTAAACTGTGATTTCAGCCCAAACCTGACTTATTTGTTCAACATGATGTCTGAATCCAGCTCAGCCCGGTGTGTCAAGTCAAGCAGGTCCCGTCAAGTCCTGTCAGGTCCCGGCAGGTCCCGGCAGAAAGCTATAGTCCACTGTCCTGCACCTCCAGCTGACCTCCACTGTTTTTCTTTCTCCCGTTCCTTCAACCCCTCCATCCTCTGTTGGTTCTTTCCAGGAGGAGATGTGCCCTAAAGGTGAAGGGGTGTCACCCCAGCATTGCGTATGGTCCACGGCGGTCAACATAAGGGATAAGTACATTTACGTCACCCAACCCCTCCAGAGTCGATTGTTGGTTGTGGATACTCAAGCGCAGAAGGTGGTGCAGGTAGGTGATGCCAATGCATAGTTTTCTGCAATATATTATCTAAGTGTTTGGTGAGTTATGACTTGAGAAATTTACCCTCATTTGGAGCCAATTACAATTTAAAAAATGCCAACTCATGTGCCACGTATTCTCCTGCATATGCTTGTATTTGGCTGTAAATTTCCTCCAATTTAATTTACTGCTTGTCTCAACCAAAAAAACTGAAACAATTAAATTCAATGAACTGCCTTGAATATCAATGAAACTTTTATACTTGGTTTTGGGGTTTAAGTCAGAACACAGTTTTCATTCAGGTAGCCTTAAATTCAACTTGCCACAGATTGTCCACAGATGTAAGAAAACTACATACTAGTGAAAATAAATCAAGTGCACCACAAGCTCTTGAAACAATATGGTGCCCAGGTGGTTGCTGGCTGACTCACGATTCATCTTGCCTGTAAAGGCTGTTTAGAGGCTTAATCCCTGAGGGCTTCCTCCCAGGGTTAGCATCATTTATAAAGAGGTGGAGGATCATAGGCCTAAGTGAAGGAGAAAGCTGTGGGAATGGTAGAGAAGGGCTGAGAAGGAAGATAAGTTGGTGGCAGAGTTAAGAAGACATGTGGGAAAGACGCAGTAACTAACATTGTTGTTACAGATAAGTAAAACTGCCATGTTCACAAATGCCTTCCAAACCAATTAATTTACTTAAATAAAGGACCAAGCAGTTGTTGTTGTTGTTGTTGTTGAATATGATGAGGACTTCCTTTCCTTTCCCTTCTTTCCTATTAAAAAAGAAATTGAAATTTACCACCTGTTTTCATTTATCAAGTCTGATCTGACATTCCAAGGAAATGATGCAGGCAGTCCTGTTTCACATGACAACATTGGTTGTGCACGCATAGGGCCCTATTCAAGCAATCCGTGCGCAGTCTTGTGCAGGGCTGCACCCTTTAAGCAGCACATGTTGCTGGCGCAAAGTGTGGTTTAGGTGGTAGGATGATCACCTAGTGACTGAAGGGTCGCTGGTTCCATCCCCGGCTCCTCCACGTGGAAGTGACTAGCAAGTGGGTCTTGTGTGGTTATCTCAGTTGTCAGTGTGTGAATATGTGTGTGAATGGTTGAATGTGAGGCAAACATTTTAAAGTGCTTTGAATAAAAGCGCATAGAAATACAGTTGGTGATGCGCAGCCGATTAAACAGCGCTTCTGTCGCTGTCCATTTTGGTATTTAAGAGGCGCATGTTATCAGCAGTGGTAGGATTTAGGCTCCTTCTTGGTCATGGGTGTGTTGTGGGCCTAACATAATTTGAACCAATCAGAGCATCACCTTCCATTCTCATTAAGGGCCAGGTGCACCTGGACCTGGTTCATTGTAGGATATATTTTAATTAAGTAAATCCTAATATTCATTCGATGGCAGAAGGACGTGCTATCCATGTGCGATGCACAATTACGCACACCATTTCTAATGTGGGTTTTTTGTGCCTCTGTGCGAAGGGAATCTCCCTCACCAACTGCATGACGTGTAGGACCTCGTAACGAGATCACTCCCTGAGTAGGGGCCATTTCCCCAGAGAAGACATGGCTGACAGTTTTCTGTCAGATAATAAAATGCAACAAAAAACAAAATGTTGGAGCAGAGGAATGTGACATTACCACACCCACTGAATTATACTGTCTAAATTGAATGCAATAATCTGCGTCCCTGTTTAAATCGTATATGGACTGCATTTCTGTAGCGCAATCTTCCAAAGTGCTTCACAATGTTTGTCTCACACTCACCCATTCATACACCGACAGCCGAGATAACAAAGCGAGGCCCGCTCGCTTGTCGGGAGCAATTTGCGGTTCGATCACTAGGCAATCGCCCTTACCCCCAAAGCCGCGCTGGTCCACGTGTTGGGGCTGGAGGGTTGTTCTGTTCATCTGGGCTACGTGGTGATTTAGAATAAGACATGGCACTCTCACCTTCAGCGGCTCACCGTTAATCTCGCAAAGTGTCAGTTTGCTATGGCAACAGTGACGCGTTGGCTGTGTGGTGGGGCGAGGCTCTGTGACTCCCATTCACAGAAAAGGTTATTGCGGTGAAAAAGTATCCACAGCCTACAGCAACAACAAAAAAAAACTTTTTGGGTTTAGCTGAGGGCAATAGGAGTTTCTACAAGAATTTTTGTACTGTTGCGTTTCCTCTACCTGAGATGCTGAAGACCAAAGCAAAATAGTGTTGGCCATCTGAATGTCAGCCAGCCGTTAGTAATGTAAAAGCTCTGTTTTGCTCTTCTCCTGTCCGAGCAGCTCCATGTTTCGACTAGACATTTATGCTCCAGGTAGAAGCGCCAGGTGAGCAGGTGCCGTCTTGCTGCAGGGGGATGACCAGGGTGTGGTTGGTGAGGCCAGTCAGCTTTTTTCTTTTTCTTTTTTTTTTTTATCACCAGTTACCATTTTAATTGCTCGGAGACAGGGAAGGAAGCATTAGCACTTATTTGCACTTTTGCAGTATTTCTTTTGAACTTTGCAGCGTTGTGTAGAGAGGCAGGAAGAGTGCCGCTTGTGGTTTACATGGATCACAACCCTCTGACCTTTTCACAGTCTCTTAGATGCCCAAATCAGAGACTGATGAGATTGTGTCTGTTTTTGCAGGGCCATGACCACGAGTCAGTGTGAAGGTTATATGTGTATATACTTTTTTCTTCACTTTTGAGGAATAAAAGTTTAAATTTATGGGTGGGCGATAGAATGTCGGTGATTCCCCTGGGAACAGGGAGTTTGTGGTGACGGGCCCAGTCTGCTTAAGTGTGTGTGCTATATCGGTTATTCTGTGTCTACCTGATGTCTCTGAGGTGGAACTAATTGCAGTGCCTGATTGAAGGAGCTGATTGCAGTGTCCGGCCAAATGAGGAGCACCTGGGCGCAGTGCTCCACAGGATATAAAAACACAGCTTCCAATGTGAAACACCTGCGCTGCTCTACCTACATGCACCCACACTACTGACAAATCTGCCTCATCATGTGCTGTTTTGGCCTCTTGTGTCCTCCCCATTTTTGTCATGGCCTACGGGCCAAGGTTGTGACATTAGAAGAGGCACATCACACCACCTGTGAGGGCAGAAGGTTAACTCAGCCTCCCTTTTCTTCCTGTCAAAGCTTAAAACATTCACAGTTCCCTTTCAACAATTGTTTTTACACCAAGAGAGAGAAAGGGCAGACTGCAAAGAATGCACTTTTCTTTTGATAGAGCAACAATGAACAACAGCACAATAGTGTTCCTTTTTCTGCTACAATAATGCTGCATTCGTCGTACTCAAACAAAGACACAAAGGAGATCTGTTGCAGTCATCAGATGATGGGCGGTGGTGTTACAGTACGACTTAACATGTGATCACTATGTTCTGAAAAAAAGACAGATTATTTTTTAGACATAATAGATTAAAGCGAGAAGGATATAGAGATAGTAGGTCACGCTAACCGATTGCCTGAATGAATATCTGCGATTTTGTCTGTATACAGTTAAGTGCTGTTCACGTTCCAAATTTTTAGACAAAAAAATTCATTTTGAAACAAACACACACCTTTCTGTTTTCATATACACACTGAGGCTGATTCTTCTGTCATTTTAAATGTCTGAGCTGGTTACATTTTTTAACAGTAAAAGCTTCACCATCCAGTAAGATAAACATATAGAGGTGTCCACGGGTGACAACCGCACGGCGTTGCCTCGCTGAAACTTTTGATGTGATGGAGCACACTTTAATTACATCGCTTTTGTCAGGCTGGCTATCAATAAAGGCATTTTTGATGGATTAAAGATAAATGATAATTTATGGAAAGATGACAGGAGGATGGACAATGTGTTGAAACTGTTAACTCCACTGACATAAGTGATATATCTCTGTCTGACTACATTAACAGTTAAATGTGTAGACGTTGTTATTGTTTATACAATTATCACATGTGCTGAGAACGATCCACTTGATGATCATTCCGCAGCTTTTGTAGAATTTTGCATCAGATTTGTGTGAGCGATACTCTTGCCACAGGGAGAAAAAGGAGAAAGTAGACTCTAATGTGTAAGTCTGGTTCCAGCGGAGCCTACCACTGGGTCTGAAGACAGACAGCACATGACAAAAAAAACTCTGGTAGTGCACTTTGAAAAACTATGGTGCTGATGCATTAAGACAATGGGCTTTTCACTATTTTATTCTCCCAGTCATTCATAAACTACATATGTGTCACATGTTGTACTTTCTACTTACAATAAAGTGATGTATAAATGTATATTTTCTCTTGGGCAACACAGAAGGGTTCAAATTGTTTTCTTTACTGATGAGGGCATCTCCATGGCATGTGGGCATATACAGTAAGTGTTAAAGTGTTTCACTCTGACAGAAAAGGTTGGTTTGGATACGTTTGATTTAAAACTGGATTTTGAGTGTTTTTCAGCACCATGGACAGCGCATATTCTCTGTCTCACGCCCCTATATTTTCTACCCCTAAACACCCCCCACCTCTCTATAGGCAGTAGCAACAGACCCCTTTCCAGTGAAGTTGCTGTACGACAAGTCACATGACCAGTTGTGGGTTCTGACATGGGGAGATTTGGAAAGAACACACCCCACCCTTCAGGTATGTGTTTGAGTGTCCATCTGTGTGTGTGATACACGAAACTCTTTTCACATTATATTATTTTGTTTTGGCCATAGATCGTTGTGTTGTGATGTGCCTTTATGAATCCCTGAAACACTAGATAATGTATTATTGGTAATTATGTCCACTTTAAGACAAACAATTCAGGGTTATTTAAAGGACTTTGGATACATTGAATCTGTCTTGTCACATTAGTAACATTAATTAGTGTAGACAAGGTTCTAAAAAATCAATGAATCAATTTCTTGCGAAGTTCTGATTTGAACAAAAATCCATTGTAGCGTCATAGTTGTTTTGAAAGCTACGACAATAAGCAAGCATAAGCGGACGTAAGCATGTTTGTTGCTCCTCCTTTTATTCCCAAGGATCCATTCCATGGTGTGTTTGGTCTTTGTGTCTGTTTGAGGATCTACTGTGTCCATTCTTAATGGGACTTGTACAGGAATAATATGATAGTATGACTCTGTAGAGGTTTTTTACCAGTGGAATGAATCACACCGATTTCTCACAGTGTGTGACACAGCTGAGCAAAGGACAGTGATGGGGGGGGGTAAATAAGACTGTTTGTGGGCAACAGTGAAACGACGTCATTCTGGTACCAAAAATCTCACTCCAGTCTTTATTTTAGTCTCTATTTCCATGACATTTTGCGTGAATGTGCCTCCTCCAAAGTACTGCAACTGGCAGATCGAACCATGCTTACTTTCTGCTCCTTGTGATGAAAACAAATTGAACTACGCCGGCTAATTTAAGAGACGATTGCCCATTACAGCGAATATTGTATAACAAGGAGGTAACAAAATCGGGATACCTGGTGTGAAATAGCCGATGTCCTTTAAATAAACTTATATAGTTATAAGCACAAGAAAATATTCATATATTTTTCACATAATATCAGGAAAGAAAAGGTAGTGCTGTTTACAATGAGGAGACCAGATGTCCCCAGTCCGTTCCAGCTGTGACAGAGATAGGTTCACGCTTTGCACACCTTAATATGAAAATGCTACTGGTTGCAGATTAATTAGTGTTGCAATTTTGATGTGAGTTCACTAGCTCACATCCTGTAAAATATGTTGCTCTGTAATACTTTATTTTTAATTTTGAAGCATTGTTGTTTTATTATTACTATTATTAGTTTTAGTGACATTGCTCTTTTTTTAATTATATCAACAGTCTTTTTTCATCAAATGTTAGCTGTATATATTGGCAGCAAATAGCAAAAATCCAGCCAGCTTTGTGTAGGTTTTAACAATTTTCTACTGATCCAATGATCAGTAGAATTGCAGTGTGCATGCATGCATGTCTCTCCTTTTTAGCCATTTTCACCTTTTGCTCTCCAAATTTTGTGTAGGTATATAAACAGGGGATTTGCTCCTGCAGTCTATAACGAAGTAAAAACAAATCTATGAAAAGTTGTTTTTCATCCAAGACAATACATTCGTCGTCTTCCAATCTGAAAGAATCTGAGAGCTTTCATTTCACTTTATTCATTTCTCATCTCGTTGCACTTGCTCAATAGTAATGAATAATTAGCTAGTAGGGCATGAATCGCTCAATAATGCAATTGCAGGGAAACCACATAATGGATTTGAAGCCACGTGGATCACAATTCAAATAAATGGTCTAATGTCATTAACATTTGGACTGCAAGTAATTGACCTGCTCTGGAACAGCCTGTCACCACCGGAGGCATCGCTTCCACCAAGAACGTTATACACAGTATACTTGTACTTGAGTGGTTGTGTATGGTACTGTATTTTGTCATGGTTTCACTCAGGTGTGTTTCTCTGCATGTGTGAGAGAGAGAGAAAAAGAGAGTTATTTTCTTGAACAGATAATTAGTTTTATGTAAGAACTCATTAGTGTGAACTTACTACATTTGTTCTTCAAAGAAGCGTATAAAGGATTATTTTTACACATTAGTATTCACTACATCACCATCCACAAATTATAGTGTTGGTGGGGAGGAATTTGATATTTTATATATATATATATATCAATATATATACACACACATATAAATATATATGTGTGTGTATATAATATATATCTATTTATAAGAAAACCTTTGTCTAACTCACCCCTATTTCCATAATTAATTCATTGCTCTCAATGCCATTGGAGTTTGAGGGTTCTTCAAGTTTAAATTCAAAAGATGGGGTAGCAATTGTTGTTCTTTATTTTATTAATTTTTCCAGTGGAGATTTATTATTGTTTGTCATTTATTTATTTATTTATTACTTTCTTCACTTCGGTCTGTCGTTTTTCAATTTTTGTTCTTTTCAATGTGCAAGTTCTTATGGGTTGTTAATGATATATCCAAGCTTTTTGAATTCATGCTTCTGTAACATTTATTTTTGCTTTTGCTCTTTTGCTTACCTAAGTTGATGGAAGCATAATGAGCCATGTTGTACCAATGCAACAAAATCCCACAGTTTATAAAAATCACCATTGCTAAATCCTGCTAACCTGCACTAAAATGCCTCGTAAGGTTTGTTGAATTTCCTAAAGACACACAAATACTCCGGAGCACTTAAGGAATCTCCTTTGGTTGTAGATAGTTTTGAAAGGTAAAAAGCCACTCAAAGTTTCTGGAGGGTGAATCAATGTTGTTGAACTGCAACGCTACTCAGTCAGAACCCCCTGCGGTATCAGCTCAGCCAGGAGAGGAGAGAATTGGCAGCGCCAGTCAAACACATTGCTGAGTGTGTGGATATGAAATCCAAGGATGAGCGATGAGAATGGAAAGCCAGTGGCATTTGGTTAAGAGTACCTACATTCCCAGAGAGCACAGCAACTGCCCAATAATACAAGAGTAACATTGAAATGCGTTAACTGCCCCCATTGTATTTAGCAACTGTTGTAATGACTTTTTTTGTTTGTTTTCTAACGAGGACTCTCTTTGTGGCTTGCAAGGAACGAGAAATAGACTGAACAGTTTTGTTAATACTGTGTAGGTTAGAATAGCAGGATGTTCAGTGTTCAGAGGAGCAGCAAAGAAGTAAAAGTTAAACTTCTATTTTTATTGCTTGGCTTATTACTGTTTGTTTGGTTGTTTGTTTTGTTGCTGTTGTTTTTTTTTGTAGAAGTGTGTGCAGCAGGGCCCTGCTGGGAATCAGGTCGTGATTTAGTTTTACTGGTGTAGGTGAAAACTGACTTTCAAAAATGTTCTGTATGCTCTGCATTTTGTCTGAATTAAGAATTGAATTAATGTTGTGGGAATTTAAATTGTGAAGTGTCTGTTTTTCAGAATCAGAAAAATCTTTATTGTCACTGATAGTGAAATTACAAGTGGTTTTCTCGCTATGCCATCAGAAAAGTTAGGCTTGAAAAAGAATTGGCAAAGAAGTAAACAGGTTGTTTGGAAAAAAATGAAGAGAAAGCACAAGTGAACTGGCTAAACATTTTAACCTGAAAATATCTTCATGTCAATGCACAGACACACAGGTCTGAAGTCTCTTCTCATAATGCCCTTCTGTGGATTGGCTTCGTGAAAACATTTTTTGGTGGAAAAACAAATTGATTTATGGCACAGAGCAAGTGTGACATGGCTGTCTTATAGGTTTTATCTACTTTGTAGCTGTTGACTGAGGAAGTACCAGTGCCTATGACATTGAGTATGTATCTCAGGTGGAGCTGAGATGGATCGCTGCAGGTCAGGACAGTGGTCACCACGATGATACACAAGATTATAGTGGCAAATTTGCAAGAAATAAGGTGGGCTGTTTTTTCTTGAGTTTTTTTTTCTTTTGTCAGGAATACATGTTGCTTCACTAGGATCAACGTCATCACACAGGCACTATCGCTTGCAGTGTTCTATGGCTGTAGTGGATGTAGCGGTCACCCAAAAGCGGCCATAAAACCTGGCACGAGACATCGAGTGTGACGAGGCTGAACTTAAGCAAAGCGATGTGTATTACAGACAAAAATACACTGTTTAAATTTTTGTTCATAATCATAATTTTTTTTATATCTATAGTGGCCCAAATACGCCATCATAAGAGTTGAGCTGTAGCTTAATCTACACTTCAGCTAGCTTATCACTCTCCTCCACCAGAGACTGTATTTACTCCCCGCCTTAGTGGCAGCCTTGGTTAAAAGAAGTTATCCCAGAACTGAAGTGGGGCCACATTTCATCAGCTGCACTCATATGTTTCTCATGTCCAGGATTTATAGACGGGGAGCCAGGATATGCTCCGGCTTGTAACACCATAGATATGAACCAATGTATTTCACTGCCCAGTGATGGGTGAAATGTCATATGGTCCGTAAAGGTCAACAGCCCTGTGTGGATGTTATGGCCGTGTGCAGCCTAAACAAAGCTGTCGCAAGACTCAGCCAGTGTCCTCTTATTACAAGTCCTTTCTTTGTTTTAATGATATTTGAATGAATTAATGCGGGTGTCAACCTACTGTAGACGTGTCCACTGTGTGGTCAGTATAGGAACAGTGGAGTTCCACAGACTCCGACTTTGAACACTGAAGTTTTTGTCTGTTTATTCCCACCCAAATACCCACTAGAGGCTTTTAGCTCCTCATCTTCTCGATTATTCAATGGGTCCCTTTGTTTGAGGGACTAAATTCAGCACAGCAGCTGAATTGAAGACAGTCTATATTTATCCTATTCAACCCATCAGATAAATGATGATGGACAGCAGGTACTTTTCTTACTTTTGAGAGAAATAGCTCAAATCCTCTGTAGCAGTGGTTCTCAATCCTGACCCATCTCTGCTCTGTACGCTCATGATTAGTAAAACCATAGATTATAATTTATTATTATTTATTATTATAGATATGGTCCTTCCATTCAGACTCATTAAACAGGTGTGGGTAGAGCACATGGCAAATATGCAACCCTGCCAATGGCCTTTTCTCCCATTGGCAGTGACCACAAGGTTCAGCCCACATGGTTTGGGGTTACCGATACGTGCATTACCATCCATCCATACATTAAATGCAGTGTAGATGATGCCTTGAATGTGTCACTGATCAAGAACTTTTGTCCGCAATCACATATATTCGTGTGGAGGATGTTGAGTTATTGAAATAACTTGAAGCCTTCTTTTCTGCTGGCTACTTTGCAATAGAGATAATTCTGAATTTTTTCACATTGATATATATATATATATATAAAGGAGTGGGGAATCACCAAATATCTCCAGTGTCAGTGAGGAGCACTAAGTTGTGTATTAGTATTTACTATTCCTCTTGTTCTTTGTCAACATTGGTGACAGGTAATTCCCCAAGCCAGTGTTGGCGAAGTGCATCATGCGATCCGAACAACATTTCAGAGGGTCAGCGACTTCTTCATTCCTCCAACCAACCTCATCATCACTCACGTGAGGTACAAAACAGACCAAAAACCTGACCAAAGGAATGACCTCAAAACACACACGCCCTCATTACACAGCTGAAATAACAACAACAGTAAATGACACTTGTAATGAGAGTCCTGATGTGCTGTAATCACTCCCACTAACCTGGTTTGCCTTTTAACCTTTCCTTTGAACTTTGTTATTCTAGGTTTGCCTTTGTCTTCCTCAAAAATGAACCTGCGGTCCACAAGGTTGACCTGGAAACCTTCCACCGCGTCAAGACTATCAGCTTAAAAAATTACAGTTGCGTACCACTAAGCATGGCCTACACCCACCTGAGCGGCATCTACTTTGTCCAATGTCAGAATAAGAGCCACCTTCAAGCCCCGCCGCAGCTCCTCATTGACAGTGTGACTGATACTGTGATTGGTCCGAATTTCAGCGTCTCAGGCAAGCCCTTTGTGTCACCAGACGGCCGCTACATTGTGACCCCCAACCAGCAGAACTCAAAGCTCACAGTTCAGACAGTTTCCTTCCAAGGGGAACTCAGTCTGAACCAGGAAATGGACAATGCTATCGTTGTCTCAGATCTGGTGTTCCAGCCCTCTTTCACGGAGTCCAACCAGTACGTGGTGGTGGCCACCTCAGGCTCAAGCACAGACCTGCTCTTTGCTGATTTGTCCTCAGGCCGCACTGAGGTTCTCCGGAGCCTCAAGGAGCCCGTGGCCTCTCAGGCCTGGCCCTGGGGAGGCCCCAACAGAGTGGTGGTCTCTAGCGGATTGTTCGGACAGTACCTGGTGACGCCGTCAGTCGAGTCCCTTTTTGTCTTGAATGGCAAACAGAGAACACCGCACTGTGAGGTGTCGGACATCAAGAGAGGGAACACAGTCATTTGGGTCGGGGAGGTATGAGTAAGAAAGAAAAATGACTGGGAGAAGAAGATTATGGAAAGACAACAGTGAAGAGGACGACAAAGAAACATCAGGCCAAAGTACCTGTTATTAAGATTTAAGTCAATTCAAGGGGACTGAGCAAGCGGAACACATGCCTGGGTTTATTGTAACAAATTACACTTCAAAATAGAGTAATGATAATATTAAGAAACCCTGTTGTGATAATTGTATGGGGCAAAAGTGTCAATGCCAGTCAGTGCAACAGTGATCTTTGTGCACTTAACTATACAGAATTGTACATTTTTGCACTTCCTTCCATGTTATCACAGCAAATAGGTATTTGAAGAGAGGTTATCAATGAACTATGCACAATGCTCACTTTTTTAGAGTAAAAGGCTTTTTGTTTTCTTGTTTGTTGTTTACACCATTGCTGCATATATTCACTGCAAATTATCTGTCTGTCCTGTCTGCCTTTAGTGTACGTGTGGTCCTAGTCCTCTTGAATGCTACGAGCCCATCTGTTTATTTGCCTGCATCATACTATCATATTTTATTCGCCCTCTGAAAGCGTTTTCCCCGTACCAGCAGAGTTTGGCTGTATGCACACGTATAATAATCTCTATCTACATTCTTTATCCAAAGAGCCAGACCAGTCCATTAGCCGTGGACAAATGATGGTGCCATTTCATAGGAAGCCTGACCAGAAATGAAGGGTACGTCCTGTGTTTTCTTTAAACGGTATAATCTGTCTCCCGTCTCTCACTTTTATTGTCTATCTGCAGCAACACACTGTGCTGTGAAGCCTGACAACACCACTTAGCAGATTCCCTCAGGGTAATAACTCTGGTTTATGTTGACCCACATGCTGAGGCTGTGCTGATGTGGCATCAACTCCTCTATCTGACCAGCTGTGAGAGTTTCGACAACATCTCAGAGAGCCGTGCATCAAGAATAAATTCAAAGGCAGGCAAACTTTACTTTCCCTGTACTAAAGCACCATCACTCCTATGAGTCAAACTCTCGTTGTATTTTTTAGTTTCTGTCTAGTGAGCTCGAGGAGTTGCTTGTTACCTATCGGTTGCATGTGAATGGAAACTACACAGAAGCAGGGCTGTGCAAAATACTTCATGGAAAATGATACTTAATAACAACATCGACTTATAGTATAAGTCAACATGCAGTAAATATGCAGCTTCATTCAAAAGTGGGACTTTGTTTCATGTAGTCAATTGAACATTTTTCCTGTCTCCAGGGATGATCGTTGATTGTTGCACTAAATGTCTTCTGGGTTGTTGAGTATCATTGTTGTTTTAAAAAATCTGATATTCTCTGTCTGCGCAAACACCAGCAAACCTTGGGCTGTGAAAACCACAGCCTCTGTCTGTGAGTGGACTGCCTCATCTGTGTAATTAGTGATCTGATAACGATGATCAGTCTTTGATCCATTAACGTTCGTGTTTTCCTGCCATTACTTTGAGGGGCGAGTGAATGCGAGACTGGTGCAACAGATTTGATACCCGTAGGTTTTGTGCTGTGGGGAGACTACTTTCCTCATCTTGTATGTACTGACCTACCGTACGCCTCCTTACATCCACAGATGACAAGTAAAACATGATGTCTGCTCATTGTAGCCGTCAGTATCATCTGTCATCTAGCATAAAGCTTTGGGTTTTCCAATGAAATAAGTGAAATGATCCTTTCTGATCATTACATTGTAATTGCTGACTCAATGAGCACCGCCCCCTAATATGGATTCCAATTCATTTTAAATGTTGTTACTTTTACGAATAGATAGCAACCTTGCATGTTAAGTGTCTGAAAATAAAATTACAACCCGAAAAGAATAACTTCCCACCAACTATTGACAGCTTAACTTTAGCTGGCACATTCAAGATTACTTCAATTGAGCTTGTGTAGCCAGGACAGAACAACAGGAAAACAGTAACCAATGAACCAAAGTAACACAATGTTTTTAATTAATAATCAATAAATTCAGAAAAGAAATATTGCTACTCAAGACAACTATAGTGCTAATGCTCCACGATTCTGTGGAACGTTTAACATGACATAATCGTTATACAAAACATCACTCCCTTTAAGATTATGCAGTTGCTGACATTTGACCCATTTACACGTTAAGAAAGAAAGATATAAGTGAGAGCTCCCGCCACCAATGGAGAGTTCACCTCTGACCCTAATCCTGTATAAATATTCCATCAGTGGGGAAAGTGCACCGTGAGGCTGGACTCACAACAGAGCAGACTTCTGATTGTATTTGATGTAAATCCAGCTGCAGTCTAGGGTGTGGACTTTCTGCTCGCACGTTTCTTCCCTGACACAAGCTGCATCCCAAATGAAATATGATTCACTGTCTCTTTACACATAGTTGTGCCTGTAACTCCCACATGAAATGTCTATGGTGTCTATAAGATGTGTTAAAAAAAAAAAAAAAAAAAAAAAAAAAAAAAGAAAAGAAAAAATGTACGCAGGAGTGAAACAGATGTGTCGTTCTTGTTTGTGATTTAGGCATTTGCTGCTAATCTGCCATGGAATCTGATAGTTCCCATATGAAAGCCAAGACGTAACGATATTGGTAATATTTATAAGACCACTTCTTATTTCTTCGGGTAGAAATATCCGAAGTGATGAAAAATACTTTATTTTTCAAGGATTAAGGCTCTGTTTCATCCCAAAGTCACTATTCTATCCAAAGTGGGATCCTCTTGAGTGGGTGAGTTTGTGAAAAGTCCAGGACATGCATTCATGACAGCAGATCTCCAACGTGCTTATCATTCACAGCCCCTTGATCACACACAGTTGCCTGTGAAAAGGTCTGCCTTCTTACCGTCACATCCATCAGCTTATTTCCAGAGGTGGATGCAGCAGTAGGATGTCACTACCACAGCCAAGTAGAGCAAAAATAAAAAGCCTGCAGTTGCGTCTGCTGCTATATGTACGTAAACGACTTTTTAGCGTGATGTCACAGGTCTTGTGATAGCTTGTTGTGGTGCTGTGCCATATAACGCTAGCAGTAGCGGCCTAAATTATACTAATATTCCACAACTTTGTCCCTGTCCCATGTGAGAGGAGCAGTATGTTAGACAAAACATGTTCCAGCTGATCCACACAGGAAGCAAGCAAGCAAATTGCAGTGCAAATTAATCCCCACATGCAGCATCATCCTACCACAACATAAAAAGTACGATTGATAGCAGTCAAAGCCAGGGACAGTGTTGAGCTCTCTGTCCTAGTGGGTTGTAGATGGCTAGATAACCGTAAAAGCTTGCAAGCATTAACTAGACAGCTAACATTATCAATGTCCTCAGATTTTGTCTGAAAGTAAATAATGTACTTGTTGGCCTATTTTCATGATGTCCTTTTAGTGCATATTGGTTATATCATACATACAGTGACAGTAGTTCATCCATAGTAGTAATGGTTGCTGGCAAGAAGTGAGCATGGTTCCATCGGCAAATGACACCACTTTGGAGGCTGGCACATACATTCAGAATCTTAAAATAGAGACTGAGTGAGCGATTTTTGGTGCCAGGATGACCAGACTCTAGAGAAAAGTGATCTTTTCTGAAAATTACCAAGTCTTTTGCTCTGAGGCATTGCATGTATAGAATAGCTGTCACTTCTGTAATGTCTTAGTGGACTAGGGCTGCATTATTTGTTCAAAAACATCATATTGCAGTTATTGCAACTCATAGTGCCAGTATGATTTGAATTCTGATTATTTTCTCGTAGTATGATGGCAGTAAAAGTTAACAGATTGTGTGCCAACAAGGTATTTCAAATAGATATCAATTTTATGCTAAAAATAAGTTGCTTACCCGTCGTAAGGAGTACCTTACACGGCCCCTTCCTGTAACATAGAAAACTACCAAGCTGTAGTGATGCCGGTTTGGTTTGCATAAATACGTTGATGAAACTGTAAATTAATATGAGCACCGTGTCAGCAGGGAAAAGATGAAAACACTTCATGTTCCAAATGTCTAACTTTTGCCAGTTTGTTTGGCCAACTACAACTCTCAATACACATTGCATTTTGGATAGACCGACTTCTTTGCGAGCAACCACGGGGTCGCTGTAGGAGTACCATATTTGCTGCCTCTTCCAATTTGATAATCGCATGTAGCCAAATTGTGATTTGAATTTGAAGCGCAAGAGTAGACCCATACTTATTCTGCTTTGAAAGCACAATGGCAATGGTCGACAGGAAATGGATAATATGACCTGCCTTTTTTATGGTCGTGGCCTCCCAAAGCAAAAAGTTGTCATGACCTCACACGATGCATTTACCATATCAGAATTTGCGTCAAAATTAATAAAATGAGGTACAAAGCGATAAAATGCCATAGCAACAAACTCACATGACATTGTGATGCAGGTGAAAATAGTCTCTTGGCTATCTTTTGTTGTTTGTTTAAATCAACCTTCTGTGTCACATGACTCTTTGTGTACTATGTCAGGCACCGCAGAGCCGAACCGCTCGTACACCAGTGGGATAGACGTTGCTAGGAACCACTGTTGTAGATAACATTGTTTATGTTTAGAACTCATCCAGACATGACAATATTGACTGTACAGTTTTCTTTATTCATTTTGTGTGTTCTGATTTATGAGGGAGTTTTTTTGTAAGAAAAAGTCAAATAAAATATATTGTTAAAATCGCCAGTTGTGTTCATTTTTGTTAAACAAGTTTTTCATCAGCATTTTTCATCAACATATGTCGGATAGGTGAGAAATAGGTCATGAAAAGTACTTCCAAAGTAAGTGTTCAACCCAAAGCCATCACTCTACCTTGAAGGTGTTGTAGCTGACAAGGTTAGACAGACATAGTGACAATTTTACCATCTGGAAAATGACCAAATCTTTGCCACAAGCCACTGCCTGTAATGTGACATTCATCCGCTGTCCCAACTCATCTCTGTGCCTTTGTGATTTATGGTGTCCGTCCATTGACGAGCTGGCCTTTCCTATACAACTTAATGCAATCTATTTTCTTCCTGGGGCGTCCACTCAATACGCCCCAACAATCCATGGCCATTCCTTACCAGAATGTTCTGCTGAGGGACACTGTCAATACATTTTGCATCTGAGTGACAAAGACATAAAGAAAAGGGAATATAGATTTCTTAGAAATCTAGGAAAACTGAGAATATGGCAGGATTACACCAACCCCCATATCTTACACCCGGTGCAGAGCAGAGCAGCGTCAGTGCAAGTGTCATTGATGGCATACGACTGGCACAATTGTCATTTTCACGCTCAGTGCTGAGGTTGTGTAAGTAGCAAATGCACCCATTTGCGCGCCCATGGGTGTGTTGGCCTTAAACTGATGGATGATTACGCTCTGCCATTGTGGGGCAGCAGAACGTCGGGCAAGCTAATGTCTGGGGCTCACAAAGGCACCGGGGGAAACGACTGAACGCAGACGGTGGACCAGCTCTGACTTCAATTCAGTACCACAGAAATTTAAAGACCTGTGGAATGTTGTTTTTTGTTTATGTGTTGGTCTGAGGGTTAAATAAGAAAGTAAAATCACAGGAAAAAACATCAAGTTTTTTCCATTTTCTCAGTGGCAGCAGGCAGACTTGAAACTCTGTATTGGTTTAAATACTTGGCAATGATGTTTTTTTGCTCTGTCGCTAATGTTCCTGTGGAGAACTGTTTACAATAATTGTGAACAAAATTGCAGCCAACATCTCTATCAGCAGAAGATGTTTTAGCAAATACTTGGCACTAAATCAACAGCTAGCTGGACATATTCTCATTGGCACAGTTTAAGTATGATGTAAGTAAGGCACCAATGCCCATTTAGATGTGTGTGCATACAATATACTGTGTTTAAATGGCAATAACACTTTACATGACATCCATATCCAGAAACTGAATTACAGACATGAGTATGCATAACACATTATAGTGCATACGTAAGCATTACGAGAATAGGAGTCTGCTATAATAACGGCTTATGCAAGTGATACATGGTGCTATGAACATTGATATGGTGCTTTTTTTAATCAAAAAAGATTGCGAGAGAGAATCAGGGGCCTGGTATAAATATGTCTGTTTCATTGCATGGACATTCATGCATGTCGGTAATGTCCAATGCTTTGAATATACAGGATTAACACTATTAATAAATGTGACGTGACATTAACGTACGTCTTCTGTCTCTATACTGTATTGTTTCCATTGTTCAGAATGTCAGTATCCATCCATTATCTATATCGTTCATCACGGTCGCGGTGGGACTGTAGCCGATCACGAAGGCGGGGTTCACCCTGGACAGGTCTATCACAGGTACTGCGGTTTATCTAAGCTGCAGGTCTTTGGAGGTGGGAAGAAACTGGAGCACTCAGGGGAGACCTAAACATAAAGACGGAGAGAACGTGTAAACTCCACAGAGAAAGGACCACGGTCACCGCTAACCTTCTTGCTGTGTCAATGTCACCACCCTTAATTTTATCAAGATACCGCAAGTAGACATTAAGCTCTCCTGGAAATCTTGTAACATGCCATAACCACAATTTACACCTGTAAACTATTTTAAATGCAAAACTGTAAAAATGAATTTGATCAATTGAGAAAGTATTGTACACACATACCTTATAATGCTCTAGATACACTGTCTAATAGATACAGGTTTTAAAATGATTCTACTATCTGTGACACTGTGTTTTATGCCAATGATCAATACAGTCCCGTGGACTGATTTTTATTTTGCTTTGTGGTAAATCTCGCCATCAACAGCCGTAAATACTGCATGTGTTTTGCTAAGGCACTGAGCCAAATCTGGAATTACAAAGGGTTTGGGTTCATCCCATTTCAGTGGACAACCATCCAGAGAGAGACATTTCTTCTACACAGCAGTATGATTTGTGCTATGCGGGAAAGATGAGAAATGTTGGCTCTGATCCACAGGGAAGATCGGAAGACCTGGACGACGCAAACACACTCTTGTACTTTGATCGAGTACTGATTACATTATATCAAATCACTCAACAAACGCTGTGACAGAGAAAGACACTGATGGAGTATTTCAGCCAGACACTGGAAAACGAGAGACATAGAGATGGTCTAACTTTCATTTGCTCTGCATTGTTGTTGTTTATAGCATTGTTTGTTTCTCTGCAGGATCTTGAAGTTACAGTGGAATGTGAAATTATTTTCAGAGCAGTAAAATTTAATTTGATCATGCTTCAGTTGACACTTTCATGTGATGGCAGAAACAATCTTGGCTCTTAGGAGTAAACAGCTCCTAGCAAGTGACAAACATTTTTATCATTACTGAACACAACCCTCCTACCTCATGCTAAAAGCAGAACAGAACTTCAGTCAGCCATGGGAATGAGGAATATTTTTGGCAAGTTGATCGTGTCCTTTTGTGTTGTTATGCCTCAACAATATGGCTGAAACAAATTCTAGTACCTTTATAGTATTTGGCAATAATTCTGATTTGTTTCGGTAACTTGGATAACGTACTACGCAAGGAAAGATCATAAAACCAAACGTTTTTTCTGAATTTACTGTATGCCTCCACGAGGGATTGGTGTTGTGACATCCCCTACATGAACATCTCAACTCAACATGGCTGCATGGATACATTTTATCATTAGCACCATAAATCACTTGCATATATGCATATTGCCGAGGACTGCAGTAGTTAATTAAACTGATAATGTCTTTGAGATTAACCTCTGTGTTCCATCTTCATGAAGTTCTGTTTCAAATTCTATTGAAAAGCACAAATTTCCCAAAGATACCAAAGTTTCAGCATAACCCACGTCTTTTTACAGTCTGTTTGCCTGTGTTGAATGGAAAAATGAAGGCAAATAAGAACGTGGCCTACAGCCTGCACATTGCCTGCACATTAGCATTCAGTTGTTGTGGACATCTTGTGGAATGTGGCATCACAATTGTAATTTAAACGAAGACATTGTGTTGCTCTTGTTTTTCGACATCTTTTGTCAGAAATGACTAACTGTAATAGAATAATGTCTTTCATTATCTTGACAGTGATCTTAACAGACTTGTAAAGGTAAACTTTATTGTCCCCCAAAGGCAAATTTGCACAATGCTACAATCTGTTGCTTCACATAAAACATCACAGAATCAGTATAGGAGACAACTTTGGTCTTGTTCATTCTAGTTTTGTACCCCAACCAACTGTGAAATATCAATGCGTGGCGTATTTATAGCCTGCGGCAGAGCTTTCAAGATGAGGGATGATGGGGAGTACAGATTTGTTGAAGACTTCAGTGCATTTATTCATTCATTCATCATCATCATTACATGCATGTGAAGACAGACAATCAAGAATAAAGACTGTCTATTGTCCTGAAGGCCATGCAAGTGAAAGCTTACAATCGTGGAAGGTTTCCGGTGTGTGGTTGCGTGTGTTTTTTTGTTGCTTTCACTCGTGCATGTCAGAGCACAAACATAAAACAGCCAGTCATCTGTGAAGAGCAAAATCATATATTTATCTTATTATAATATGTGATTTATATTAGATTAGATTAGATTAAATATGTGGTATAGCACAGACAAGGAAGGGAGCAACAAAGCCAGTATGTTGTTATCTACAAGAATGGAGTTTTGGAAATCATTCAGGAAGATATTTCTTCACAAACACCTGAGCACTAAAATATTCTGGTTAAATCCATCCAATGTTTTTGCCTCATTATGAAAGCAGTCTTATTCAACACTGAATGTGTTAATTCTTAGGGAAAACTGGAGACGGCTGTTGTCTTAGAATACCACAAAAAAGAGATAATCACTCAGTTACCAATGAGATTAAGATTGATAATTCTTAAGAGACGAAGGGCCCTATTTAAGTGATCAATGCTCAAAGTCTGACGCATGACTGCACCCTGCACTTTGGGCATTCTGCACTGCAATTTCTCGGCACCAAGTGAAGTGCAGGGCCCAAAGGGGTGGTATTTAGTCTTCAATTAGTCATGGGTGTGTTTTGGGTTAGGGTTAGGATTGGTTACATTTTTAGAAGACCTTTGATAGATTGATAAAAAACCCAAAGTTAAATACAAGTTTTTGTGACAAAGAATTGCGTGCTCCAATCATTTCATCGTAGACAAATGAGAGTTCTAGATAGCACCAGAGCAAAATAATGGCACAATATATACGCTTGTCATGTCATATTGATTCATTTCCTGTTTTATTTTGTGATACTCACCTCTCCTCTCATTTCAGATCCTCTCTTGCTGCCTCTGCCATTGTTTGCCCTGCCCTGATGTGTACCGCCTCTTTCCAATTATCCCTGCCTCCCTTGTGCATTTCAGCTCTCACTTCCCAATGCCAGTTCGTTTCTGTCCTTTGTATCAAGTGGTCCAGCCTTTCTTCTCATGTTTACCGGGAAATGGGAAACTGGTGACGCAGATGGTGAGGTGGTGAGGTGGTGATTTGAAGCCAGATGGCGTAATGGTTCCTCACACACATTTAATTGCACTTATATTAAATGTTAATAATAGATCCACGTTATCATAAACATTCAAACCAGCAGTGTAACTTGTATTTGTGCTTGTATGGAGCCACAACTATAGCAGAAACGCCTTTCAAATTGAAAAGATAAAAGTAAAAGTAAAAAATAAACCAACTCAAATCTTCAATCAAAGTTCGCTCAATACTCCATCATCACTGTCACACCATCACTTTCCCAAACTCAGGAGTGGCGTGCAGAGGAGAGGGCTGGACTGTGTGCTAAGACTTGGGGTACCTTGGGCCCCAAGTCTGTTCACAAGCCAAGTGCCCACCACATTTCTGTGTGTCATTAAACCAGTGTGATTTCATGTCAGGAGAGGGAAGAAGGGGAAGAATGGTGGTTAGAGGGAAGAATGGTGGTTTTGGAGCAGGAATGGGAGCGTGCGGGAGGAGGTGGGAAGCGAGAGATGTTTTATAAAACATACCACATTCCAACACCAACATGTCTGCAGCTGTGCTGAGTAGAAATTTCTGTGCATGTTCTAGCAATGCCAGATGAGAGAGCTCCAGGAAAAAAGATTCATGTAAGAGATGCAGCAGAATGTTGCTCCCATAGCCTGGTTGGCATTATCTGTTATCCTGTTAGTATGTGGATAATAACCAGAGGAAAGACTCACCTCGGCTCCCAAGGGCTTGACAGGAAGCCTTCCGTACTTGTGAGGTAAACTGCTGTATTTGAGCTGAGACTGTGTTTGTAGGGATACCATGGAGACAAGACACATGATGCACCAGGAGATCAGTGGTCTCGGCTGCAATTGGAGGCTTGGGGACTGGCAAGGGACCAGGCCAGCAGGTGGTTGATGAGAGTTGCGCAAGAATAATGCCAAGCTGGGAGACAAAACCAGTATCAAGGAAGTTTTCATACATTCTAGAATCCATGAAGGTGAACAGCGGCAGGTTACTATTATTAGTGAAGATACCAGAATAGTGTTGCTTCCAGCTAAATCCTGGACCGAAGGTCAGCAGAGGAGTCACCCAAAGCCTGAACTCTTGGACTCCTCTGTCAAACTCCTGAAGAATGTTGATGACAACCCTGATCACATGACAATGAATATCTTCTTATCGACAGGAAGTGACACATCTGGCATCCTGATGCAGTAAAAACGGTGGAGGTGATTATAGACTTGATGCTGTGAGGCAGCAGTGCTGATCACTTCACCACTGTACACAACACAAGTGCTGCTTCAAAATTCAACTTCTCCAGTATACCGTCATGGCCCAGCACACATCTGATGAACTGAACGGCTACAAAGTCATCTATGATGGCGCTATCAAGGAGCACTGACAGCTCTGCTCTTAGACTTTTGTTCAGTTGAATAACTTTAATTGTGCAATTTAGTTATATTTATAGCAGCTATCTGCAATGTGCACGTTAACTAACCCTAACCTAGGATTGTGCAGTGTTTAAATAGCAAAATGGACTTGTACATGCCCCGAAGCTCTGGGAACTGTAGCGTGCCAAACCACGCACCATAGTGCACCATAGATTGTCTAAATAGGGCCCTGCATCAGTTAAATGCATTTCTATAAAAGTAATAACAATGGTAATAAAAACAAGCATTATGATAATGATAATTATGATAATCAGCAAGAAGAGAAAAAAATATTTAATGTGTGTTACTACTTCAAACAACCTTTTAGGATTTATCTATGGGCCTATTTGTACACACTGTGCTCCTATCTTCTCTGCCATTTGTGACTTTACCTTAATAGCCCAAATTTTCATGTTCCTTTGACCTTAAAGTCATCAGTCTCCATTTCTTCCCTCTCCCTACATAACATTTGAAGCCATGCTGCTCCCATGAGAGCCGGTTTTGCCTTCTCACGGCCAACTTTTCTCTTTTGCTCTTGAGGATGTTTTTCCACAAACATGACACGACCAGGACACATCGCAGTGACACAAAGAGGCTGCTGCTTGTACAGATAGGCAGGATGCAGAACAAGGTTTTACAAGCAAAAGCTGTTCTGACAGGGTGGCCGTCACAGCAGCTTTTGAGCTCCGTACGCTACAGCGTATGGAGATGACAGCCCGTGTCTGTCAAGGAGAGTTAAAGGGATAGAGTACGGGGAGAGGAGTGTAGCAATTGAACGAAGGAAAGTGAGGACGGGGGAGAGCTGACACAGTGGTCACTGCGTTTTAATGTCAATTGAAAAGCAGCACCATGAAGGGAAATTCTCAATAAAGCTGGGGAGCTGTGACTGAGTGACTGATGGCAAGACTAGATCAATGCCTCCGTCTTTTCTCTTTATTACTCTCTTTCATTTCTCAGGAATTTTCCTCAGTCCTCATTTTACGAATGTGTTTTTAGTCTGCGTTTCTTCCCTCCGCACCTTCTCGACCCCTTTATGATCTCTAATTTCTCTTTCCCCTAAGGCTTAAGAAGTGAAGAACATGGATATGGATGTGGCCTTAATATGAGGAACGATAATGGCTCTTTCTCCTCTTAACCTTTTCACCTCACCTTTCAGGTCCACAGCACCTCTATTTTGCATGGAGTCAATTTGCTCCCCTCCAGTTACTCAAAGAGGGGAGAAGGGATAGGAATCACATCATTACACACAGCATAATTGGCTATTTGTTTCTTCCAGTATTCCCTTTGGAAATGTCCGTAAGTGAGCTTTCTGTTGATGTCATGCAATTCTGGCATGCAGCAAAAGACTCATGTTGATAGAAGCAGAATCAATCAATCAAGCATCATCACTGAAGCTAGAGAAGCAAATCTTTGGCTTGACTTTCCTTACAATGGTCTTTGTAAAAGATTTCCTGATTTCCTTTAATTATTCCAAACATTATCATTCCTCTGTGGATCAGACAAAATTGTACAAATGTTATCTCAGTGGAAGTCTGACGACGTAAACTATGCAACTCGAGGTGGGAAAGAGTCTTTGCCAAACAAACAAAAATAAAACAACACTTGAAATAATTTATCAACAATTTCCCCATCCATCAATTAGCCAAGTTTTAACATAGTTGTTATAAAGCATCTTGACGTGAAGTGTCTGAAAGATATGCTTTCTCCAAAGATTCCAAAGTCAGAATCAAGTTCTAAACTTACAGAAACAGACAGCCTGGACACAGTTATTATGGGAACTACTGAAGTATGCCATTTTGAGGCAGGTATGTGTGTAAATGGATAACTTCTTGGCCAGCATGTGGTGTTGTAGGCACACAGAGACTCAGCCTTGACCAGATCAAACTAAAAGCATTATCTCCACGGATTCTGGACTTTGCTACAGTTATGTCAGTTAATCAGATGAAAGCAACACAGAGGTGAGTTTGATGTTACTTTATACTCCACAAACCTCTTCGGCCACATCACTGGACATGATGGCAAAATAAAGAGACACAATCTTGGACGAATAATCAGCCAAAGAGACCAAAGTGTTTCACAACCTCAAACACATGGAACACTGGCCATAGCCTCAGAGTGAATAATCAGGCCAGAGCAGAACATATTTTATGCCTTTATCTCCCATGGTGCAAAACATAGGAGATATCACAAGATATCCCCTGCTGCCTTGTAAATTACTGAAATCAGAGTAAAACTGTCCTCTGCTGAAACTGCAGCGCTGCCGAACAGTGAATGCATTTTGAAATGGGTGATTTGTATTAGGTAGGTTGTTCATATCATCTATGTGGTAAAAAAAAAAAAAGACCAAAGAAATAACTTACTGTACTTATGGGAATGATTGCAACATTAGCTCGTGTCTTCCACTGGTGTCTGGGCCATTGCTTGGTAACCATGGAACTTGCATGGATTTATTTCTCTGTTATGTTGTATAAACTCTCATTAGCAGAAAGCCCTGCGGTCTATACAGATAATGGAACCATAAAAGCTCACTCTTCCTGAAGATTCTTATTGTGATGATTTTTGTACCCATAATGACAGCAGAGAACATCATTTCAGTTGCCATATCTATTATTTGATGTTGTGGTCAGTGTGTCCAGCGTAGCAGTTTGTATCATTGTAAGGTAAACCTTCTAAAAGCCAAAATAGATGAAAAGCTTCACGATGGCTTGAATTTACTGACGTGAAATCATCAAATTCCATCAAATCTGGCACCAAATTTCCACATAATTTTTGTCATTAGATTGTATGACTGTTTTCTCACACACGCACGTCTGTACATTTCAACCGGTGCCAGTCTACTGCTTCCGTTAGCAATAATAATGCTTTCATGACAATAAGTAGATATGCGGCGTCTTCCTGCCTATGCGCTGCTGTGATTTAACCTCACTAGTTAGCGGCCTGACCGCTGACATCAGTATAGCTAACGGAAGCAGTAGACTAGCACCGGTTGAAATACTTTGTTCCTGTGCTTTTTAAATAAAGATTAAAATATATAGATATATAGAAATAGATGAAATAGATTCTTACCCCCAAAGAAAAACACAAACCATGCTAAAATCATGCATTGGATAGTGGTACTCTTGTGGCCGAAATCGGTACTACAAAAATAAACACTTAATCCGAAAAACCTTTTTTTTGCTTGCCTCTCAGGGCTTCCGTACAATGTGCTGCACAATTACTAAATTTTTCGCTCTAGGTGACTAGCACCAAAAATTGAGAACGCTCACCCTTAACTTTTATTGCATTGGTATGTTTGTCACTGTCATTAAGCGACATCACCTCGCTGCGACAGGCTTTCGGCAGGACATCCGCCTGCTACTGTCAGTTAGGACGGTAGCTAAGGATTGTCAATTTAAAGTTTTGGAAAAATGAGAATTGGCAGACTGAAAACCTTCAGAGACAAACAGATTCTCACAAAGCATGGATGCTGAGACAGTGCTGGCTACATACCTGAGCATTAGATGGCTGGTCAGCATAGAAAGCTAATTTGAGTGTCCAGTAAACCTATCAGTCATATGGCAACCAACAGGAGCAGCCTTTTCTGACTCATACAAGTGACAAGTGTGCTTACAGTAGGCTGCCAGCAGCGGAACAGGCAGCAAGTTGTTTGAGAATGGGCCTCTGGCTCAGCTGTGGCACACATCAGAAAAAGCTTTACTGTTCGGTCTTTGTTTACAACATAATTATCTGACAATTTATGCCACAACTATCCTCAAGCTTTGCTTTGAGTTTTCAAGTAGTTCGGTGTCCTTGCAGAAGATTGTTTGAATGTTTTTAATTTGCCAGATAAATCACATGATGTGACGTCAACTTCGTAATGATTGATGTATTTAAGTGAATCGTAAATTTCGCTGTGTAAATGGAGAAATAAGTGCATGGCGGGTCGGCAAAATGTAAACTAAAAAAGGAGAAAGAAGCCAAAGATGCTGCTTTGGTATGAAAAATACAGTGGATCTTAACATTGTTTTTAACAAAGAACAGGTGCATCAAGGTGATGGTGATGTTGAGTCTGTCGGCATCCGTGCAGCAGGTGCATGGATCTGCGTGCTCGCAGATTTCCTCCGCTCGCACAAAGCTATGTTCGCACTCGGAATTTACCACAGGACAATCCTGCGTGCGTATTTGTGTGCTGGTAGGAGTCGTTGGCAAGTCTTTGTCCAGGGCTCGTGGTTATGAAAATATGTCCATGCTGTCTTGGGATGGAAGTATTACAACAGACTGACACCCACAAATTCTATATACACTGTGGAGCATCTTTACACCACACACAAATACAGTATACACACACACACACACACACACACACGATGTGGGAATACACACTTAATCCTCATTCAGATGGGATGAATTTTACATGGCAAGGTGGCGTACTTACCAGAGCCTCTTTCATTTTAGTCCCATCTGAATCAGTCGTCGCTGCTGACTACACATTCACGTGAGTAAAGATTACAGTTTACCGTCAGTAAAAAGCCAGATAAAAATAACCTCTAGTGTGAACTGACACATTGTTAATATTCAAATTTTAAGAGCACACTGCGGACAGAGAAACTTCAGATTCACAAAGCACTTGTCAGGTAGGAGTTGTATAGAGTTATCTTTGTGTCTCATTCCTGAGGAAGCAATCGGACTTTCTGAGCACAGAACTCACTCTCAAGAGTCTTCCTATTCATATCTCAACTTTTACTCTGTCCAAGTCTGAATTGGCTTGTTTTGTGGCACATTTGTATAAAGCTGCAGACAGTTGAGCGAGCAGAACATCATTGTTCTAAAGGTGATTCTTTTTGTAAAATGTTAGTTTCAGTCAGTACAGGATACAGCATAATGAAATGTGATGAGTGATCTTTGGAGGACACATTTAATAAGTTAGATTGTCAAGAGTCCTCTGTCACATTTATTTAGAGTCAATCTATCACAAACAGGAAGAGCTCAAACTGATTCGAACCAACTAAACTCAATTTATGGTACAATTGTTGGGATTTTCACCAACATTACACCAAACATCCAAACCAACTGATTTGTTTTTCTGTGTTTAGGCCTCAAAAAGTACCTATTTTGGGGTTCATTTTGCAACAGGTAACAAAGCTGTTTTGACAAAAGCACTGAATCAATTACTGACATATAGATTATCCTTCAGATATGTAGTGAAGTACTTTTTTAAACGTCTTTATTTATACAACTGATCCTTAGATCCCTCCCCTTACCCCCCCACCTTGTCCTACCTCCTCCTGCTCCTTCCATTATCATCAGAACAAACAGCCCCTGTCTTCATCCCTCTTATGGGTGTGACCTTTTCCACCGAACTCAATGTACCAGTTATTATTTTTTTATTTTCTAGCTGATGTACTGTCCATCTGCTTTTGCCCACAGAAAATATGCCGCAAGATATCGACAGTCCCATGGCTGCTGAGTCATGCATCATATTTGGAGTGTATGGATTTCTAATATCTAGAAATCAGTCAAGATGATGATGATGAAGTCACATGTATGGACTATGAGTATATGTAAAATAGATTGCTTGAGGATATTGTATATGGGTGCTGAGAGACAAATGATTAGATTATTAGAATACATAATCTCATATAACTTCAATTACACTTTGAAATACCAAAAGTGCAATTCAGGGTAATTAGGGTTAGATAACAACCATCAATGAAGTGCAAAGAAAGTGGAATGAACTGATTCAACTGTCAGTCATTTCTTATCACTTGAGCCTTATTTTTATCCTTATTTGAATGGGTCGTGGCTTAAAATCATGAGGTTGTAAAGAAAGTAATGATACAAAAAGTGAATAATAATTCTGTCTTACTCTTCCTAAAGAGTACTGTCTTTAGGAAATTAAACCCAAAGTGCAAGTGGTCAGACCAAATGAGGGACCACATGCCGATAATGTGCTGCTGACTCTATCTAATGCAAAATGAAACTGACCAAAACGAAATAGAAATTGACCAAAACAAAACAGAAAAGACCCAGTGCACCAAAAGGTAGAACTCTAGCGCATTCTCCCACTCTCCTTTCACATTTCCACCACAGATATTTTAGTTATTTACCGTTTGCCACGATATTCTGCTTTGATGATTGCACAGTTCTTTTCTGGCACATACACCTTTCAAACCTCATATATTAGCACATATCTAGTCAATGGCAGTACGAAAATCGACGGGGCGACAGGACGAGAGAGAGACACAAAGAAGGAGGGAGAGCAGGAGAGAATTGCCATAGCAAGACATCGTTCACTGTGGTAGACTGGGGGAGTACAGAGTGGCAGTAGGTAAAGAGGTCTCTGACATCAGTAAGAGAATAATGTAGCATTAGCAATCATGTATAGGCCGATAACTTAATTTCCATCACATAAATCCACGTAAAGCTAAAAAAGCATACCTTATTTACGAGTTCAAAGAATACAATTTGGCTTATTGGTGCATTAAAAGACCCGTTGACCAAATTCGGGGTCATGGTGGTTTTAGCGCTTTGTCAAAGCCCCAAAAAACAACATAACACAACAAATAGTAATCTATTGTTTTGCTTATACCAAATCAACTTTTCTCGAGACCTCAGCAAACTATAACAGTGTGTATATGCAAAGGAAATCTGCAGCCCGCCATTGTTCCGTTCTTCTCTGATGATTTTCAATGATGTAGTCAGCCAGACCTCCACTGTGCTGATCACGCGTAGAAGCCAAGGCAGAGGAAAGCTAATGGATGGACAAGAATTTAGGAGACTAAAGAGGTATATATCTTTCAGGCTTCTCTAAGCACGGACCAATTTGAATATCTTTGATATGCTGTTCACACTCAACCCAGCCGCGTGGATACACTGCTACCATGCTTGGAGAGATTTGTTTGTGCGAGGGAGAGGGAGTGTGAGCTACCTCTTTAATGTTAGGATAACGGCCACAACCAGAATTCCCTGCTCCATAATTCATCTGAGCTTTCACTGTAACTGAAATAGCATCATAAAAAAAACATAATGAAGCTAAAATTAAAGCTGTGTCCGATAGTCTCGCCCCATAAATATATTGTTAGCACTTTGGTCAGGAGACTCCGAATACGGAATCAGAATTGTTTCAACAGGCAAATGTTTGCCAGTGTCACTACACTACGCTGATGAAAGTATTTTCTCATTGAACATTCTCAATTTGTAAAGCAAAGTTCAGTTAGGTAGAGTAGTGCAGTTGTAGGTGCTCAAGTTTGCCTTAATGTGTACCCAATTACTTTTTATACCAATGTTTAAGGGGTTAATCTCTTTGCCTTTGCACAGATACTATATGTAATGCAACACAGCTGTAAGGTTATATAACTTTTAGCTGTCTTTTGACGATAGATGATAAAGATTTAAAAAGAAATGGAGATCATGAAATGTTTAGATGGCTGCCAATACCAAAATGCATAGAATGAGCTTTCAGAGGATTCAACTACATGTAGGAGGAAGGGCTGAGTTGAGTCTGATGAATGTGATTGAGCAATCCATATGTAAATGGGATTATACAGTACAGTAAATATCTTGGTACAGTCTTGTGTCAGTATATGGTCTGTGACTATATACACACAGATATTCATGCACCCATAAAAAAAGACATTCATCCTATAAGGATACACTTGAGAGACACTGAAGTTACATTGTACTCTCCTGTACAGTTGTATTGTTTTTTTTTGTCTTTGTATAATAATTGAGTGTAAATTGTTCTTTCAAAATGTTCCCCCGCCCCACGACACCTGCCTGCATGCTGTGAAAGCGTTTATTGTTATTTTCAGTATCCTTAGCATGAATGATGTGTGCCTGGCATGTTTTTGTTTTGGTTCTATGTTCCTTTCCCCCTTTGCCCTCTGACTCTCTCCCATCACAATAGCTCAAGATCAGCAATCAACACACGCTCACCATCAAGCCACCTCTCCAATCCAGCCATCAGCCATTTCCTCAGAAGCCCAGAGAGCCAGTCACTGCAGGATCATTGTGCCTACAAAAAGTAGACTGTGGGCTCTGTATTCCAGATCCCCACTCCTTCCCTTGTGGACTGCATGTGCGTCAAACCATCAGATGCCCTTATTTTACGTTTAATATTGATCTTAGATGCCAATGAAGAGGTGTGGAGTCTTATCTTGATGGTTGTAAGTTTAATGAGGCAGGCTGTGGTCCTAGAGTGCTGTGGGCTGGGAAAATAAGGCATGAAAGGGATAGAAATATGACATTTGAGTGAATCATAAGCCTTCCCAAAATGAGTTGTTCTAAGGCCAAACAAATTGCTGTGACTCCCACATTTGAAATATGGTGACATATGATCCAAAAGGCAGCCAGCGTGTCAGATCACTATTGTTATCTGTACTGGACTGTTGTCAAACAAGTGAGAGAGCTCATGGATGCATCAGACAAGAAATTTCATAGATTATATCGAATCTTCTGCGTGCAAAAGAGCAGGAAAGTACCAGCAGCATCTGGTACTACAGTATATGCTACCGAAAGTGTCTTTCAGAGTTGTTTGCCTTGCAAAGGTGTGAAAAGTACACTCGCTGACTGGTCTACAGTTTCATCATAAATATTCCGTCTTCCGCCAGAACCGCATGTGCACAGCATAATGTTGCATTTTTATTTTGCATTCCTATATGGTGAATTGGCTAAGCCATTCCATGCAAGATAATTGAAGAGGTGACTGATGGATTTTTATGAAAACGTGTGAAGAGATGGGCCAAGGAACATTAACATTAAAGTCAGCGCGTCCTGTGTTAACACTAGGTTACCACTGGATAGTAGGACTGTACAGTCTGCCTTCAAACCAAAACATTTCTCTCTGCCTAACTGATGCCCAAGTGCTCAGCCTGCCTTGCTCCCTGACAGCCAGTTTGTCTGTCTGTCTGTCTGACAACTGCAACTCCCTTTGCCCCTAACAGAAATGAAGCTATCTAGCCAGTTCAAATAATGAGGGCAAGTGAGGAGTCATGAAAACACTCAAAATGTCTAATTCATGTCATAGCAAGCCATTCCCTCTGTGCTTTCGAAGGACAGCCGAGGGGCTCGACGTCATTCAGAGGTGAGAGCATCACGAAGGAAGCAGTGAAAATATTACTTTTATTTAATGGATGTGACATGATTGACAGCCTCAAATTGCTTTGCCCACAACCTTGAAGGACCTGTTCACAGACTGAACTTAAAGAGTTTTGAGCAAGTTTTCTATACATGTGTGAATCTGTTGCTCTGCAGTCATGTTACCAGGTGAGAGATATGTCACCTTATTAATATGGCCATCAAATCAAGGAGAATTATAGCTGAGGGTTAAGGAGGGAGATTAAACACAATTTCTCTTGTTCTGGACAATGTAAAAAAGGAAAAATAGCCTTTTCAGCACTGAATATTGCTATTCTTACTTTTTTGTTTAGTGCTACCATTGACTTTGTTTGCGTGGTGCTACCTTTAATTTTGGATGTCTTATTCTCATTCTGTCTCATATCTGCACCCTTGATAAGTTGAACAACAGCTTTTCTGTGTAATGTCATTTGCTTGTATTTACATGTACCTCTACAAGGATGCACACAATTTTCTGCCTTTAATTGCTGCTTTCTCCAGCTTCACTCCTCATCTTTTTATTTCACTCCCTCTTCTACCTCACTAACAATAACGACCCCCCCCGCACAGACACACACATACACATAGTACCATAAAAACATAAAACATCTATAACCTGGATTCCCTCAATGTCCCAATGGCCCCAGTCAAGGGTGTGTGGGCAGATGAGGTGAAGGTAATCTAAATGGTGTT
>OMNV01009195.1:77053-93162 GCA_900303265.1 Brotula barbata | reverse complement strand
TCTGAAATCCGAGAACAGAATTCGGGAGAATTCTGATATTTTTTCTTACCTTTTTAATACGTTTACCGTGTTTTCTCGGAATTCTATAGAATACGGTTTACTTTTTTAAAAATCTAAAAAAAAAAAAAAAAGTGGCCCCATTCCTCTGCCACAGTAACACTTAGATTTACTTTTCCACATCAAAATTCCCCAGAATGCATCCTGACGTATCTGGTATGTTTGGAAATTTTGGGCGATTCACTACAATTTTGCATTATATGTCATAAAGAGCAACCCATCGGAGGTCACCTCAGAGTTGAAGAGATTACTCTTGAGGAAAGGCATTATTTCACTAATTTTATAATTGGCCAATTTCTCCAAAAAAAAAAACAGTTTAGAGATCTGGAATATTTTTTCAGATATGGGTCACATAGCATAAGAGGAATCGCTCGGAAGCACCGAATAAAGATAGAAACATGCCATACGTAAGGCCATTATGTAGCCTGGATGATGCTGATTCATGGAGATGTAACCAATGTTGACATTCCTTCAATGATTATGAAATATTATGTGTGCAATATGTGATTGGTCCTTATGCCAGTGACACTGTCTAACCAACAAACTATTCTAAACAACAATGATGAGGTTCTCCCTTAATACATTTGTTCTGTTTATTTCCATTGTAATTAACATGAAGGTAAGTATAGCTGTGCTATAAATAATGCCAATGTCTTCTATTTGGAGGCATTTCTAATGGTGCACTCAAAATTAGTTGTCCAGAAGCAGAATGGTATATGTTATAACAAAATTTATCATCCATCTAGCCTGATATTATGAGTTCTGGCTCCACCTACTTTGTCATGGGTGAATTACATCTAACTACCGTGCTGTAAAATGCATCCTAATGGACTCTCTCTCTTGTTCACGTGATCTTCAGTTACTCTTTTGTACTAATAAAATGGGAGATAAAGCCAGTCAATCTGGAACAAATGAATTTCTGACTGGTTACCATTTACTATTAAACAACCAAATATTATAAAAAGTATCAGCTGACTCAGCCCCGAGGCCTATCAGAGCCTCATGTGAAGATAACATCACATACATTATACTTTGAACACTTTTTGCATCACAACTCCACTTTATTGTGAAATTCATTTCTGAATCAAACCTGGGCAGAACCAAAAACAGAGGCATACAAAGCAGATGAAGCTCACGATATATATAAGTGAGAAATAAACACCTCTATTTTAACGATGAATGATCAAGAAAAAACAAACATCAGTGTACCTGTAGTGGTCAGTCTACGAACAAACACAATAAATATGGCTTAGAATTGTTACAGTTACTGTACTTGTGTTAAATGGCATGATTCTGTATAACAAACGGTACCACTTTAGTGTGAATGAGTAATGTAAAACATAAGGCAAAGCACAGATGTAAAAGAAAATTGCTGAAGCCACCGTAAGCCATTACAACAACTAAACAATTGAATTTAACTTAAAACAATACAAGACATTACACAATACAGTACAATCAATTGACCGTCATTTAAAAGGCAATTCAAGTTGGTCCACAACACCTTTCTACACTTTTCAAGATACTCTTTGTCGGTTTCCTCTTGTTTAATTTATAGTAATTTGCAATCATCTTAATTTGTGCAAACATCATGGACATTCAGTCTAGTCATCTTTTTTTTCACTTCATGTGAATTGTCTATAAGGGAGTTATCATGATAAATTTAGGTATTTACCTTCAAGAGTCTTTTTCAATTGATCAATTTGAATAAAGCCCAATAACACCCATCAATATGCAATGTCGAAAAAAAACAAAAAACTTTTCATATATTATATACTGTATTAGTAGTATCTACTCATACCCCTGATTCAGGTAGCGAAGTTACAGGAGTATTGAAGATTGTGGAATTATACAGAGCCCTCCTCATAATACTGAAGCTATTCAAATAACACAGTCAAGTGAAAGCTAGAGAGATGCTCTTTGGTTAAAATCCTGCTACTTAAACATTACAATTCAATAATTTAATAAATAAGCAACACTGTGAGTGAATAGAACGGAGATGGTACCTTGCGTTAGGGATTTTAAGTCAGATTGAGCAGATCAGGCTCAGGAAGTTGTGTTGCTAACTGAAAGCACTGAATCAGCTTCTCATCCCTTTTCACTAAGCAATAACCATTAATATTAAGGTGAAATCACAAAACTGCAGATCACTCAACTCCATCCTGTTACTCTTCCACTGCTTAGTGGCTATGTCTCTGTGTCAGGACTCTCCCCTACTGTCAGTAGTTTCTGAAGAATCTTTTGGTAGAATGGGGAGTAGACCAGCTTATTGAAGTTCACAAGGCGACTGAATCGAACTGCAAGCTCTTTCAGCTCTCTGCTGACTGGAGCTAGGCCTCCTGGGAGAGGAGGAGGGGTTTTATGTTGGCTGGTCTCCAGGGAAGCCAGGAGGTAGCTCTGAACTCGAGAATCTGAGAGAGTAGAGGAGAGACTCCAAATTAAGTCACTGCAAAATAAAAGCCTTGCTAGACAGTGATTTAGGCACCGTGTTCTTTGAGCGGTCACCCAAAGAGAATGTTGTCATTTATTCTTTTGTCTTTTTAAGTATACCTAAATTGGACATAAACCTCACCTCAAACAGTACTATAGCTCGTAACCTTCTAAAAAGTGTTTCATTGTTCTCACCCATCAGTTTGCGGACAGTGTTGTCAGGCTGCATGGTGGCTGAGATCTGTCCCATCAGGGTGCCCTTTCGGTCAGCAGAGAATGGAGAGTAGCCATGCTGGCTTAAACACTTGCTTAGTTCCTCACACAGTTTCTCCCCAATGACTGCTAAGGCCTCTTCCATGCTAAAAGACCTTGGGACATGTAGTAATAATAAATAAATAAATAAAGAGGACCAACAAATTTTGGGTCACTTGTTCAAACTGAGTGACAATCAGCATAACGGAATATTTTCTGGACTGTAATTAAGGTACGGAAGAGCAAAATTAAATGGTTAGTGACTTACTTTGCAATTTAATGACACCACAATGCAATATATGGGCAGGTGTATGTAGAGTTCTTAAACAGGATCCCCGCCCAGTGTATAATGTAAAAAAAAATACATGACTAGAATTAGTGTGTTTGTACTCACGGTGTGTGCATGTCTACAAGCATGGCATCAACGGTGCTCTTAAGCGTGTCCATCAGTCCCGGAAGACCTGAGATGGCCTCCCCTGTGGTGGTGTAGACGATGAGTAGCACAGATGATAGTAGAACTAACCGTTCAGCTTCCTGGCCCATCTCCTGGAATCGTACCTGATCCATTAATACTGTCTAAAGAACATAGAGAGGGAAGATGCAATTATTGCGTGCGTGCATAGGGGAGAGGGGTAAGCTCTCGATGAAAATAAAAATAATGCAGAGTGTGATAAATCAGTTACACTTCAGGGTTGTGGGTGTTTACCTCTGGAAAGGGCTCTGAGGCATGATCCCACCTCAGCAGGCGTAGATAGGCCTGATTATGGGCGGTAAGGGGCAGCAGTGAGGGAAGATCAGATGAGGCGGCATTCGAATCGTCTGCCCCAGCCTCTCTCAAGCATCTCACTGTGTCCTCAAGCCACTTCTCAGTTAAGTCTAAGGCATCTAAAAAGAAAACAAAACAAGCACCGTGTTAACTGATTAAAGATTAGTACTACATGAGGCTTTATTTTTATATCAACAAATGTATGACAAATGAAGGATCTCTGGAAACCCTGGATGATAGCTGCCTTACAGGGTTGTTTCTCCAGAAACTCCTGAAACTTGTTCCTCTCATACTCAGCTGACTGCTGCAGCAAATGAGGCCTGATGCTAATTAGGGCAAAATTAGCCATATCCAACTTCATCAGGTCCAGGACAGAGAAAATCGCCCTTGAAAGACAGAAACATGGTAGATGAAGACAGAGGAAAGATTCTTACACAAACAAAAGCTGGCGATTTGCAATTACCTCTGAAGATGTATTACTTTGTGGTCAAGGTAGTTCTCTACGATAACCTCACCTCTGAGGTCAGCAATCAATTGGAATGAAATCTAAAAATAATATGTAGCTGCAAACAGCTAATCTCTCTTGTCTCTTGGCTTACTTGAGCAGAGGCAAAATATCAGTGGTCTCCTTAAGTTTCTGGATATCCTCATCCCTGCACGGGGCGCACAGTGAGCCCATCATCCCAACAATGAAAAGAGACAGCTGACTGATATCAACAGCTCCATTCTCAGCCTGCTGTTGGATCAGTGGAATGTCCAGGACCTCCTCAATCTGGGCCCGCAGGCGACCATGGTGCGGCAACAAGAATGAGAGGAGCGTCTAAACGTAAAGAGAACACGGAGTGATCAAGAGTAGAAGTTAATCTTTGATAGACGAAAAACATGGAAATGAACACAGAGATAATTATTAAATAAATAAAACCAGAGAGGGATAGTTAGGAGAGGAAAGACAGAAAGATTGAATACAGGAGGGACAAACAGGACAGCAAGGAATGTTGTATTGTACTATCTTGCAACTGTGACCTACAAATACAAACAATCACAGGAGCAGATTTTAAGAGAGAGGAAGAGCTCGCTAAAATAAGAGCTCACGTTTGCAGAGTCCTGGACTCATCAGGACTGTTTATTTCACCTCACCTCACCTGTTTGATCTCAGCCAGCAGTTTGATGGCATGGGTATAAGTTGGTGGCTCCTCATTTAGCTGAGCTTCCAAGCAGTCCCAGAATGCTTTGTGCATGATCTCTTTTACTCTGCGCTCCAAACTGTAGAAGGACCAAAGGGGAGCTGTTATTACAACACAATGAAGGAAATCACACAAGGACAAGGACATTTTCTGAGGTTTTCTATTTCTATACACTATTCTGACCATAAAAGAATTACATGGGGACATGAGGTAATTGGACTATGTACAAATAGTAGTCAGTGATCTGGCCCGAGTCAGACAGCAACATGTCCACTGTGCCAAATGCAAAAATTCAAGTCTAGGTCCACCATTACAGCAATTCATATTAGATTAAAAAAAGTTTCCTGAATTAACTTCAGGCCAGTTTCTCCTCAAAAAACTTGATAGAGGACAAGTGAGATAGTTGAAAATTAAAAAGTAGGAAGCTAGGTCCCCCATGCAATGTCTTAACCATGCAAAAGGAGCAAATGACGTGTGTTTCTCCCACAGCCTTGGGGAAAATTCAGGGTCAGAATATCTAACATTATTCCACAATCTCACCAATCCTATGCTATGATAAGGGGCCAATAAAGGCCAAATTTGATTGAAAATGGGAGGGATGCTATTTGAAAAATGCTTAATCCGCACCTTCCCTCCGGAAGCTCTGTAGGTTTGACTTGAAAAGCCTGGTTGACCATTATTTCATGGGCCAAAGCCATGTTTGTGACTCCTTTGGCTGTCTCCATCAACTCATCCATAGACACAAACCGGGGAGGGCTGGCTGCGAGAGGGAAAATCCACATTAATGATCACTTTTATCCAGATGTAATTACACGTCTGTCTATCCCTTCCTCCAAAGCTAGAAACGAGAACAACAAATATCACTGTGAGAGCTATCGTTTTCATCTAGCTTAGCTTAGTATAAGGAGGAATGTGTGAACTAACGTGTGAAAAATTTGTCAGCACAGTGAAGTCTGTATCATTGCTCTACAGGATAATCCAAGTTATAGTTGTACACATGAACAAACTTACAATTACAACATTTACAACATCGTCACAGGACATGTGCGGAGCCATTTTTCTCTAGGCAGTTTTATTTGAACACTGTGTATAATTGTCCTTTGGATGTAAATAAATGTCCTAATAATATCCAAAACACAGCTGAAACTTACTTGTGTGGTTTTGGGCAAGTTTTGGCTCTGTTTTTGGGCAACAGGGCTGACACATATAGGCAGACTCATTCACACCTATGTCAAGGGTTTCTAGTTCACCCACTCTGCATTTCTTTGGATTGTAGAAAAAAACCAAGGAAGGAAGTCACATCACTCAAGACACAGGAAAAGCAGCCAACTCACAACATAAAAGGCCCCGGTCCTATTCAAACTCATATTTATGGCTATTTTTGTTAACTTTGTCAAAAGTAACACAATTTAGGCACATTAACTCTTTGATAGACATTAGGGCTGCAAGATATGGAGCAAAAATTGTGATGTGCGGAAATGTGTGACGCGATTAGTCAGAAATTCAGGAATTAAGCAATATCAATATCAATATCAAATATCTAAGCTTCTCTCACTGTCCATACTGCACGTATGGCGCATTAATTAAATCAATTTTGTTGCAATGTCCTCACCTTGTGGAGTGTTTACTCTGTGTGGGCTGGGAGTATTTGTCCGTACTCGCTTCCTTGCCATCTCCTCAGAAGCACTCTGCGCCCTCTCCTCCTTTGATTCGTTTTCCTCTATATCCTTGGGGTGGTCTTCATCCTTGGACATGTTGGGGTCTGCAGGACAAGAGGAGAAGAAAGGATGAGGATGGCTCTTAATAGTTGAAAAAAAAACTGATATTCACATATGTGCATGTTTGTGATGCACAATGGTTATCAACAATTTCCTATCAGGAAATCACTCGATCACAATTTCTGTCATGAAAAGAGGTCATAACAAAGAGTACAGTACGTAAACAAACCGTGGAACCAATGCTTGCACAAGGAATGGTCAGGGTAAAATAATTAAGTCATTAAAATGATTTGAACCAAGCAACAAATAATCAAAGAAATATATGATAATATGGAAATTAGTAAATCAGGAAAACAGCCACATAGACATGTGTGAAGTGAATACACAGAAACATGGAATAGACAGTACTGAGTAGGATAGAATTGAATCGTCAATGAACAGATTTAAAAGTAAGAAGGCAGCATAAAATAATGATAATGATGAAAACGCCTGAATATTTTTAATGATGAAATGTTAAAAGTTCCACACAATCTGAGCAGCAGGGATGCAGGCTTGTTGTTTTACTCTTTAAGCGATGACATCACCTCGTCAAATCGTAATGTGACTGCTATGCTCGGCTTTAAGATATTGTCGATGACATTACAGTTCAGTGTTATAGTATATCTGAGGTGAGTTTACTGACCTTGCTGTTGTCCGGGCAGAGTAAAACACAGATTAGATCTGGAACTTAGCCAGTTTCATTCAGTCAGCCCCACTACCACAGTAATAACAAAGGCTGATATGACACAGCGATTCCTTCATATCTCAGACATGGCGGATTTAGCGCCGTTAACGGCTTTATTTACAAGTTCTCAACATTCAGACGCGTCTTCAAACAGAGAAACTGCTCCTTTATCCTCCTGAAAAGTCGCCAATATTAGTGATGTAACCTCTGAAAGCGTGGCAGTTTATTTCGAAGCAGTGAGCCGCTCCGCCTCACTACTTCGCTCGCCGACAAACCACGTGACTGGTGACGTAGGAATCACGTTACTGCTTTATTTGGGCTGTGGGTCACGTGACATACTGATCAAGAATGGGTTTGTTTTCTTGGCAATAGGAGGCTGGTTAAGTAAAACAATGTGTGTCGGCATCAGAAAGCATGAATAAGAATAAAGTAGGAACAGTGTAGTTGTTTATACAGCCGACTTACTATGAATGTAATGGTCAATGTAGATTTCTAACAACTCTTTGTATGAAAAATGCCATGTCTTATTACAGGGGGTGTCAACCTCTTGTTCTCTGCCCCCCGGCGGTACTTTGTGGTATTGCAGATGGTTCGTTATGACTTCAATAATGCCATTTTAGTGCAAGAAGCATTTTAAATATTTTATTGTTTTTATCTGTAACATTTTATTTCTTGTTTAAGACTAATTAAATGCAATCTAAATAAAAGACTGCAATTCTATCCCCCTGTGTATGAATGGATTTTCCACACTTTTCCATGGACCAATATGTACCACATTACTATTGCACATGGTATACACGATCATTAATTGGGTACTAATGTGAAAATTCATATTTGCTGTATCCAAAATTCTTTCAATAATCCTGAGCGCTTATTTAAGGGGTTAAAGTGAATATACTGATTTCAGGGGATTACATGAATGAGTCTGTTAGAATATGTAAAAAATAGGAAACAAGAGGATCGTAATCATTCTTCGAGTACATTTGATACATTTGAACATAACCAGAGTGTCATTGCACCACCAGGCACAAATTGACAATTCTGAGTAAACTGTGCCTGAAGTTGAGCGTTTCAGTTTCATTTTTGTTTTCTGTATTGAAACCCCAGGCTGATTCGATGTCTCCTGTGTTTGCTTGTGCTTAGGTTTTGTTTTGGTGCTTGCGTTAATGATTAACTTTCACTTTCCTTTCTCCGTACGTCAGTGTCGGAGGTGATAAAAAGCTGCTTCCAGGCTGTCAGAGGATGATATCCGAAGATGTTTTCGTGGGGGGAGGACAGCAGAGGAGGCTTCCAGCTGAAGAGAAGAAGACGTCCAGGATCAGCAGACGACGGCGTTCACTTTTTAAAGCTCCTTTTTCTAATAAAGGACCTTTCAGCAAGTCACAGTCTTCTCACTTTCATTAAAACGAATGGAAACGTCTTCATCATCCGCTCAAACGAGACACAAGATGGGAGACGAGTCAAATGTAAACAGGGTGAGCAAATGTCCTCATTATTTAACTTATTTACCCCAATACAAATATTTAAGAAAGTACCAGATGCATTATGGTTAAATCTGTATAAAATGTACACCTTGAATAATGACAATTTTATGGGAATTTAGGACTTTTTTTGCATTTGCATCTTGAAAATTAAAATATACACATTTAAACATTAACATTCTCTAACGTTGTCGCATGTCGATTAATCAAACATCAGCTTCCAAGGACATATTAGTTCTTCAAAATGTAACCCCTTTATCACCTGCTGATTGAAATCTCTTCTATTTTTAGAGTACGTTGAATGTAAAGAGAAGATTCAGGCGGTGAGTTGTGGAGATGATTTCGTCACTCTGCTGTCTGAGGAAGGCAAGGTGCTGTGTGTGGACACGGCCTGTTCTCCTTACAGTCCCAGGTGAGGGCAAAACAACCACGAGCTTCAACTTAAATTCAAACTTGCCAAGTCTATCAATGCAGAATCCTGCAGATGTGTATGAGCTCTGCTGTATCTCTTCTGTTAACTCAGAGCCCTGGAAACTTTGTGTCAAGTGTCGATATCTGAGGTTGCTTGTGGAAGCCAGCATTCAGTGGCCCTGACCAGAGGTACAGTCAAATTTACCTCATCCATTTTTGAGAGCTTGTTGTTACATGGCAGCCAAATTTCTACCTGACTGCTGGTCGAAGGCACACAAACCTCCCTCACTGATATTAACAACAACAATATATTATATGATGTAATTACTTTTTATTATTATTGTTATTATTATTATTATTATTATCCATCCATCCATCTATCTAAAGTGTGTGTCATGTGTGAAAACTGTCCACACTCCTGCACTTGTGTCCTAAAGTAAGGACTCCCCCAGCCTGCCTGCAGTTCTCCCTCAGTCAGCACACTGTCATGCTGATTTCCCTACAGATGGCCAGGTGTACACATGGGGTCAGAATTCCAGTGGCCAGTTGGGTCTGGGGAAACGGAAGGCCACCATCAGGTCACCCCAACACCTAAAGTCTCTGTCTGCGATCCATCTGGTCCAGATCGCTGCTGGAGGAGATCAGAGCTTTGCTTTGTCTGTTTCTGGACATGTTTTTGGTTGGGGGAGAAACGACTTTGGACAGCTCGGCCTGGGGGACACAACAGGTACTGCAGCAACATGTTGAAATTTGTCTTTCATTCACAGGGGGAACAGGGTGTTTATGATATTAATATGTGATTTAATATACTCATGGATTCTATAGACAGACCCGAACCAACTGCAGTTCAAAGCTTGAACACGAAGAAAACTATTTCCATTTCCTGTGGAAAGGACCATACAGCTGTTTTGATAAAGGTTAGACAAAGAAACATCTCCAAAAGACTTTTTTAGAAATGTTTTTCATGTCTGACAAGTTGCTTGTATAACGCTGTTTGTCACTCTCTAAAGATTTTCCATTTGAATGTGTTTTAAATGGCTCCGTACTGTGATTTTTGTCTGTCTGTTCCTGTAGAGCGGTGCTGTGTTTACGTTCGGCTCTGGTCAGTACGGACAACTTGGGCACAACTCGTTCAGAAATGAGATGCATCCACGGCTTGTTGCAGAGCTCTTGTGGGCAAAGGTCACCAAGATAGCTTGTGGACGGTACAATTAGCTTATTACCTTTTATTTTGAGTGTTATGACCCTGAACCAGCTCTGCAACGTGTCTTGTGTCTTCACTGAAAGTAATAATGCTTCAATGTGGTTGTAAACATGCTGTGATAAAGCTGTTGTAATGTATATTCTCTGCTCCATCAGGCATCATACTTTGGTGTTAGCAGAGTCCAAGAGGGTCTATGCTTTTGGCTGTGGGGAGCACGGACAGGTGGGACAAGGACAGGGACCTCATCAGCCTGTGCCGCTTCCTGTTCACCTGCCACATGGTACACATGTCTCTGTAATAACAGATTAAAATAAACTAAAATGTATTTCAATTATTGCTTTTGTAAATTTCATATTATACTAATTCAGACACCGAAGATGGTCAGGATCTCAGAAACATCTACGCAGGAGGAAACTGTTCATTTGCAACGAGTACTTCCAATGAGGTACCAATTACCATTATCAATTACACACAATGAAGACCACAATCACTTATTTGTGTGCAGTCCACTAATGTAAACAACAAAGGTCACCTCATCCTGTTATCTTTCACAGGAGGTCCACGACAGCATAAACAATGACACACAAAACTCTCTTGAGGTTTTGATTGATAAATGGGTGTCCGAATGTGATTCAAGTTCATTGGAAAGGATAAAACAGTAAGTGTATTTTTTGTCAATAGTTGACTGTTTTGTTAATAAGCCTACCATTGTATTATTAATATGGACCCAAGGGTCCCAATTTCTTGAGTGCCATGAACTGAAACACTAAATCTTGACAGAGAAGTCCACCGAACGTTCTCCTCTGCTTCCTGCATGAATAAAAGCTTCCTTGACCAAAGGTAAAATCAGCTTTCTAC
The DNA here is from genome assembly GCA_900303265.1 of Brotula barbata. Lineage (NCBI taxonomy): Eukaryota > Metazoa > Chordata > Actinopteri > Ophidiiformes > Ophidiidae > Brotula > Brotula barbata. The sequence goes on along the minus strand of OMNV01009195.1, from coordinate 82,080 downwards.
ACGTGATCATCATTTTGGAACCATATAATACGATCGATTTGTGACTCTGTGTGTACTTTTTTTTCTTTTTTCTCTCTTAGCCACGAAAAGCATTTCCGGACGTCGACAAAGTACTCCGGCCTGGATTTGTCACTTGCACGACTTGTTTTTGAGAAACTGGTGAAGAGGAATGAAGTTTTAGCAGAGGTATCTGCCCGGCATCTTACTGAATGCGTTTGTTGTCATATTACTTCTGCCAATAGTTATTTGCTTCGCTGTCTGCTATTTCTGCGTTTTTATTGTGTTTACTTACTTTCATTCACCACCACACCTTCTACATTCCTGTCACTACACCCACATTCTTTTGTTATCTCACTATCTGACAGCCAAGTATGTCACACCAGCACCAAGATGCATTTAACCGTTCTTGCCAACAACTCTTTTCAGGTTGAGTCAGCTTTAATGCGCTTACTTCCTCGCCTTGATGAGAAGCCGATCGGCTTGGAGGGATTGAGGATCTACCTGCTTCTCAATGAGCTTCTGCACCAACTCCAGAAACACAAACAACAACAGAGCACAAAGCTTGCTCAGGTGATCGCTGGTGCTGTGCTGAGATTGTCTGCTGACAGCCTGCAGATTCTAGGTACTCTCACAGGGCCCTGAGTGTCTGCACATGTTCAAATTTAATCTGTGTGTTATGTATTTCTCCATTGTAGCTTCAAGTGAGATAGCGGTCTGAATTTTTTCATGTTTAAAAGACTTAATGATCTGACAGATGTATGGAATCTCAGTGACGATGAAGTTGATGAAAGTGACCAGAAATTGCCAAAAACTGTACGGTTTAATGGTGCTGTCATCACAATAAAGTGTGTGATTGACATGACGTGGCCTATCTCCCCGATGCAACTGTTTGAAGACGTCTGTTGTGTTCTGTAGGTGACTGGTGGTCCTCACTGAGAAGGTCCACCATGGAGCAATATGTGAGGATGTGGAAGCAGGCCCTGTCATTCGTCCTATCCAGGGTGTCTGATTTTCACAACAACTCAGTAGTCAGAAACCTGCTTCAAGTCCTGCAATGGTTCTACCATGTTAGTATCAACTGTCACTGCTGTTTTTACACCTAAAGCTTGAGAGGGAATTCTGTCAAATGAACTTAATAATGTTTAGACAACGCTGGTTTGGTTTCAATGGTTGCAAAGTTCATATAAATATGTTGTCCTTGAAATAACCTTTCCTTGGATGAAAGTTTTAGCACATAAAAAAGATTAAGGGAATTTTACATTTCATTTGTTTGACAGCCCTTATTTGATTATGTATCACTTTTGAATGAATCACCACTTCCTAATATACTCATACTTGTTTTAAAGGCCAATAACAGAGCTGCTGGACATAAGAGAATCTCAGAAAGCTCATTTTATGTGACGGTGGAGCAGCAGTTTCTTCAACATGACCTGTGTCTTTGGTTTTTGAGGTCTTCAAACAAGGTAGAATTATATAAATCATATAAATACCCAATCATTACCTTATTTTGTGTGTGCTTGATAACCAGAGGATGATGAGTTTTTTTTCAACTCTTTCATTCATTATAGGCTGTGCAGGCTGAACCATTTCTGATTTGTGACTTTCCGTTTGTGTTGGATCTGCAGTCGAAGAAAAGTGTTTTTGAGCTTTATGCTACGTCTGTGAAGGTATGAAGATAAATTTTTGATTTGGTATTATAAGAACTAGACTGTAACCTCTTAATCGTACATTTGAAAAAGCCAAATGTGCCCAAAGATACCAAGTTTACAGCATGAAATTATGTTTAAGACAAAGGGAAAATTAAGGGAAATTGTTGAATTGAAATTGTTTAAAAAGGGTTAGTGTAATGAAGTGCAGAATTTTTTTAAATCATAATATCTCCAGAAATGTAATATTTCTTTGCCCAGTGAAGTCTTGTATTCTATTACAGAACGGAACAATCTCCGAAACGCTGCGTATGAATCCATTTTTTTTTTTCCAGTGGATGTATTTGAACGGCTCACTGCCCTTTGTTGTTTACTTGGAGCTGAAGCTGAAGCGAACATCAGTTTTGGAAGGCACCAATGAACAATTGGCTGCTGTGGGTCGCAGCACCTTCAAGCTGCCACTAATGGTAAGCTTCATTCAATTGATGTAGCACACCGTACATGTGCTAAGGTCCCACTGCTGTGTAGCACTTCTTATTTAAGCCACTTTTTTAAGGGGACTTACTTTGTATCTTCCTATCTCTTAGGTCTTCTTTGATGAAACCCGTGAAATTGATCAAGTCAACGTGAAAGACTTCTTTTACCAAGTCTTTCATGACATGATGACTCCTGAATCTGGGATGTTTACGTTCAACGAAAGGCTGGCATGGTTTCCCTCCAAGGTAACAGACTTTATGTTGCCAATCATAAGCAATAGTTTCAAACGATTCACTTGAAACTGTTTATATCTTATAAGTGAAGCACAGAGTTCTTCCAGTTGTTCTCATTCTGTCTGCTGCTGTCAATTATAGGCAAAGGAGCACAAAAGCTACTTCCATTTTGGGATTTTATGTGGATTGGCACTGTACAACCATAATATCATATACTTGCCCTTCCCAATGGCCCTGTTCAAAAAGCTGGTCAAAGTAAAGCCGTCTTTGGAGGACATGAAAGAGTTCAACCCACAGCTGGGAAAGTAAGTAGAACTTCATCCAAATTTCTATTGTATATATTTGTGACCTGGGATGCCAGCATCTGGTCATAGTACCCTGTAAATACTGGAGTCATTTTCTGATGAAGTCGTCTGTTTTCTTGTTTTTCTTCCCTGTTTTAAGGAGTCTGCAGTTCATCTTGGACAACGGCAATGCTGAAGACGCGTTGTTGTCTTTTTCAGTAAGTAGAGCCTCCAGTCTATTGTATCTTAAAGTGTCACTCAAAGCCAGCCAATCAGAAACAAGTACAAGTGGCCATTAATCACCAAATAACTTACTTCCAATCTTCCTTATTAACAGGTTCGGTGGGATGGGATGGTGGTTGAACTTGAGCCTGAAAATCCTGGAAAGCCAGTGACGGATCAGAACAAGTAAGACTGCAAAAGCACCCCAGTTTTAAGTGTAATTTGAGGAAAAAACGTTGGTAACCCATCAAGCTAAACCATAGACGGGTCCTTCTATATAAGGTTTTATTTTGCATTTCTAATAAAAAGCCAAAAGTTCCCCAGAGACATCAATTATATCAGGATGCATTCTGGGAAAATCTGTATAAATAGATCTTGAATAAAGAGAAATTTAAGAGAAATTGTCTCCATGTTAAATTCACATTCTAATTTGTTGCTTTCGTGAAAAGGCCCATTAAAATAATCTGATGTCATTGATCAAGCTGAGCTGCCCCAAAGATATGACTTCAAACTAAAAGTACAATGTGGTCAACAGGAAGGAGTATGTGGATGCCTACGTGAGTCACGCCTTCAATGAGTCCGTGCAGGGCGTTTTTGAGGAGTTTCGGCGAGGCTTTTTCCAAGTTTGTGATGAGGATTTGGTGATGATGTTCAGGCCGGAGGAGCTGAAGGCAGTCATGGTGGGCAGAGACACATTTGACTGGGCACAGCTGAAACAGGTACTGTCCAAAAATATCTGTTGCTGTTGTAGTTACACATGATTACCATTACAACTCTTTTACTCCTTCATCGGTTTGATTGTGATGCATTGTGGCCGGCTGGGCTAACTGTTTCAATGTCTCTGTGTGTATTAGAATACACTTTACGAGAGGGTGTACCATGAGCAGCACCACACCATACAAATGTTTTGGGAGGTTTTTGAGGAATTGACCGAAGATCAGAAGAAAAAATTTGTGTGTAAGTATCGTACCTCATGTCGGTGTGAGATGGAAGTTGTTGACACTTTTAGGTTTGCTGTTCTGCACACATCTGGTTGGTTGCACGTGAACAAACTCCATAAGGAACATGTTGAACGTTGATGTGTTCTTATCCTCCAGTGTTCGTGACCGGCTTTGAGACGGTTCCTATTCTTTGCCACATCGAGATGAAGATTACAGACCTGCAAGATAAGGATGCTAAGGGCTCGTATGACCTATACCTTCCTCAGGTGCATACGTGCTTCACTCTCTTGGAGCTACCAATGTACTCCACCAAGGAGATCATGCATGTCATGCTGACAGAGGCCCTGAACACCAAGGGAGGATTCAAGTGATGTCGATCAGCTGATCAGTGACAGTGGATGGGGTGAATTTTAACCATTTAAAGACTGGTAAATGGATTGGGAATTGAGAAACCGTTGAAGGCAAATACTTGAGGGGTATCTCCCCAGAAAGCATCCTGGTATATATGATGTATTTGGAAAGCATTGGGGTTTGTTGGGAGAATCGCATTTTGAATGCAAGACTTTTTATTTTACATTTGGTACATCTGCTTAGGGAACATGTTATTTTGATGTGATCAGTTTAGTTTTGAGGACCAAGTTGAAAAAGCGGGTTAATGTTATATGCACAACAAAAATACACGTGCACATTTTGTTACATGTTTTCCATTAAAATAAAAATCCAATCTTTGTTGTTTATTTGTGTAACAACTTTGTATGTGTTATGTATGTAAAGGCGAATTCAGAGTCCGAACAACCTGGAAATTGTAAGTATTGTAAGAAAGAAAGAAAGAAAGAAAGAACCACTAGAGGGCTCTGTGGTCCTGTTGGGATGGGTGAAACAAACTGGAGACGGATGAGTTCACCAGGCAGACAGACAGAGAGACAGACAGACAGGCAGACGGGTATTATAGGTATGATATGACATATTGTGTAGCAATAACAGACAGACAGGAGGTCATGAGTTTGTAAAGACAAATATCACATCACTTAAATATAAATATACAGTGGCGGGCGCTCCTCCAGTCTGATGACATCATTCTGACATAAATTCACCGTTTATAGAAATATTGGAGACTTTAGGGAGGAATCTTCGGGCTAAAACCACATTGTGGTTGAGTGAGTCAGTTGCGTAACGCGTTCTTGGACATCCCAAGCGTCCATTCATAGCCTAACCACCCCCCTT